>SNQN01005000.1:0-12122 GCA_008642245.1 Bassia scoparia | reverse complement strand
CATGTGTTGGGACTCCTACTGAAATGGTCGGATGGGCGTTACAACACCTAAATATCCTTAAATGTGAGTCGTGCTTGATGTTTCAAGCGCATTTGCTGTTTCTTTTTGGAGATGTGAGTTGTTCTGTGGTCTTGCTGGTTTTTTCTTTATGTACCCTTTCTTCTTAATTGCTGACAATTTAAGACCCGTTTGATTTTTCTTTTGGCAAACCGCCTAATTTTAATGAGTTGCGGAGGTTTTTGGATTTCATTGTGTTTGTGTTAACGTTCTAATCAAAAGGCTAGGATATGGTGAAATTTGCTCCGCGGTGTAGGATAGGTTCGTTTGTGGTTTCTCTATGGGCAGATAGTTGGAAGGTGTATTATTTGATTGGGAAACAGGGAGGATTTTTGTCTTCACTGGGATGTAAATGTTTCATGTAATGTATTTCCTTTTCTAGTCTTCTTACCTGGTGGAGTTAAGTGATATGTTGTGGAAGGTTGAGGTGTAGGTTTCCTTTATAGTGTTGAGTCTGAGTTTTGGATGACTTGGATATGTCTTAGAGGTTGGTGAGGGTCTGGTTCCTTACTCGTCTTTTATTGTGTCGTCTTGTCCGGCTCTATTTACTGAGACTCCCGCTTTGGTGGTTCCTGTTGTCTGGGTTTTCTAAGGGTACCTGCTGTTTTTGTTTTGTTGACCTTCTGCTCCTACTGACCTGGTTTTAGTTGTGCCTCTATCTCTCAAGCTTGTTGCTCTATTACTGTTTCGGATTGTTTTGTGATGGTATATTGCTCCGGGTCTTCTCTTGTGGTTAGGTCTGTGGCCGACGATCCGGCGATCGCTGTGGTTTGCATCAGTTGATATGTCGCCCACACTATTATCTCTACTTAGTCCTCTGTCTCTCCAGCATCGTTCTCTGGCTCTCAGGTACTCCTTATCCTTTAGTACTTTCTAGTGATATTTTTGTGACTAAATTCTCTATTTCGACACCGTTTTGTTTTTATTTTGCAGCTGTGATACTGTGGTCTGAGCCTCGTAATTTTTCAGGGCATCATGCGGATGTTGTATGGGTGTATGTCGGCAGGAGGCTATGTCAAAAAAGAAATTCTGACTTGTTGGAATCTAATCAGATATTGGGTGATGGAACCAGTTAACCACCAGTGTGAAGAAAGCTGGGTTGCTCTTACGTCTTGTGTGTTTTACATAGGTGTAGCTGAAACTCTGACGGTTTTCTCTTTGAGCGTTTGAGGTCTCGTCTTGTGTTTTTGGCAATCATCAGGTTGGGCATTCGATTATACGAGAATTTGCTCCTGTTGCTAAATGGTTTCGGTATCGTGCTTCCTTGCTGTGGCTTCTGCGTAAGAATGGGAATACTCAAAGGATGTATCATAATGCTTTTCTTCATTGATCTTGAGAGGATGGTTTATATGAGCCCCACTGGTTTTCATTGGGTTCCCAAGCCAGGTTTGGTTGTTCGTCTCAGAAGTTATAGGGTTGCGGCAATGCCCTCGGTGTTGGTTTTCTAATTGGCTGGCCTCTCTGAAAAGGTTGGTTTTATGCAATCGTAGCTCTGATTTACTCAACTATTTACTCTGCAGATCTGTGAAATTCAGCTTAGTTGTTCTGGTGTATTGTGGATGATTTGATCGTTCTGTAATGATCTTCTGCTATTTTCCTCGTTAAGTCCTATTGAGTGACGTTTTTCATATGAGATTTTGGGTGTCTTGAAATATTTTCTGTGCGTTAGTTGGCGTAGTCCGAGAGGGTGTTTTTCTTTGTCACGGACATATTACTCTTGATATATTGCAGAGTTCCTGGTTTGCTGCTTGGCTGCGTCCTGCAGGTACTCCGATTGAGCAGAATCATCTTCTGGCAAAAATCGAAGTTCCCTTTTTGTCGATCCAGAGATTCTGTATCGTTCGTCTAGTGGGCGTTTGAATCTATTTATCTTTCACGCGACCTGATTTGGCTTAGCGGTTCATATCTTGTCTAGTTTCTGCAACAGCCGCGGCAGGCCATTGGGAGTGCTCTTCGTACTGTGTGGTTACTTATAAGGGATTATTTGTCCGGGTCAAGGAATCTTTTTATGAGTGCTGATTGTGATCTCATCTCACATTGTTGTGTGACATCGGATTGGTTGCGAGTTGTCCGTCTGACACGCGTTCATTTCGGTGGTTGTTTTCCTTCGGTGCGTCACTCCTATTCTTGGAAGACTAAAAGCGATATGTTTCTAAATCTTCTGCTGAGCTAATATTCGTCCATGTCTAAGAACTGATGGAGTTGAAAATGGATTGAAGGCTCTTATCTTCTATTGGGATTTCGCGTCCTCGTGCGATTGAGTATTGTTTTTGTGATAGATCAGTCTGCCTTGTATTATATTGGCGCGGAATCCCTGTCTTTCTTTAATCTGTTTACTGCATATTAGTTGTTGTTACTATAATCGGTGATGCGATTCAGGATGGATATTAGTCCCTCGTATGTGGCCGACGATCGTGGTTATCAGTTGCGGGATATGTTCACTAAGCCCTTAGCCTAAGACATATTTCTGTTTTGTATTTTACTGGCAAGTTGGCATTGTGTTATTTACATGCTCTCACTTGAGGGGTTTCTGCAGGTGTTAGGGTCCTATATATTTGATGTACATAAATGTATTTTTAACGGACCTAGTTAGCAAGGCCCTAACTCTATTAATATACTCTTATCTCAGTACCCTAATACAGCTACCGGAATTATTTTCCTGACAGCTAATATAATTTATAATGAATTTAGACACTAATATGTATTTATATCATGAATTGGATAACAATATGTATACCATATTATGAAGTGGACACAAAATTATGTAAACTTCTAATGAATTTATAATAGGTTGGATTAAACAAATAACTTGCATAATCCACTGTATATAACACATACAATTTCCACTTCTTTCATTCTTAAACATTCATGAAGCACAAGCTTGTCTACAATGTCATATATTTCTTTCATTTTATGTAATTTCAAATGTACGCACATTGACACTTATATTAATCGTGATGTAGAATCACGGCATATATTACAGTCTATATCTTTACATTATAAATTTAAGTGTAATAGTAATTGATATGTACTCGTGCCTTTTTATAAATTATGTAATTTACAATTGTTACTACTTGTTATGCTATGGAAACTCCATTCTCCAATCTATCATTTTCTCACTTCCCCCCCCCTCATAGTAGTTTTTACCCTAACTATTTTCATGTTCGTTAGTTTTACTAACTTTTTCAACTATCAAAATAGTCCTTTGTGGTAATATTTCATATATATTTATTATGTTTATATATATATATATATATTTATGATTAATTATACTTATATTTATTTATATATATATATATATATAATATATTATATATATATATATATATTATATATTAAAAAAATGCTTATAAATATTATTTTTTCTAATGAGAGTCAATTTAAGTATTATGTGTTTCATATTATGGAAACTTCTACAATGTTAAATTTCAATATTTCTTTATGGCATTAATTGTAATTTTATAGTATGCACGCATCTGCCTGCACATAAATACTTATGTATATAATTTTACTCCTATCAATATCTATATTCCTAATATATTTTCACATTATTATATTATGTTTTCTCATTATACGGAAATAATTATTTAATGTAACTTTTGAATGATATAATATATTTTTCGTGATTATATAATGTACTTTTTTATGCATATAATATCATGAGTGTCTCAACACACTTTTGGAGCATACTTATCTTATAATATTATATACTTCTCCAACCCCCATTTCATACATGTTACTGTCAGTTATCGTTCAACGCTTTCCCAAGCTTGTTTTTTATCGTTTATATCTTTATATATATCTGTGAAAATTATACTAATTGAATATTAAATCTACGCAATTTATTATACGAAATCAAACAAGATCTCACATCACTATATTTATATTCTTATACATTAAGTAAGTTATTCAAGATCAGTGATATGAACATAAGAAACGAGGAGTATATTTTAATATAATATTAATGTGTTTTTGACATTTTTATATTAATATGTCTATCATATAACTTATATTGGCTTTATGTATTATTATTATTCCTGAATGATTGCTTACTTATACGAATATAATGTACTTCTAATATGAGATACTTATATATTATACTGTGTAGTTGTATCTGTGTGATATATATACTTTTTGAATACGAATGTAGTGTACTTATAAAACATATATTGTATCTTTGAATCATTACGAAACCCAATTATATTCTTATTACTTGCGTGGATATTAATGTCTACTATATATCCTTATAATGTACGGAAGATACTACTTTCTTATTTCATATACATATATTTATAATTACATGAATATATTGTAACCTTCTGATAATATTAGTGTACTTTAATATCGGATACTATATGTATTTTTTAATTCGTATTGTTCATATAATCTACTTTATATTTTATCTACACTTGTGATGTATATAGTGTTATTTTATTATATAAATATAATTGTAGTTACATTATTTTGTATCCTTATATACTGTAAATGCTTATGATATATAACTATGCATGTAATATTGATGTACCTTCATACTCCATCAATCCCATACGACTCCGTCGCCCACTTCTCCGATATGGGTATGTTTGGTAAAAACTTAGGGTAGATGTGTGCTGTTAGCGGTTAAGAGGAGATGGCAGCGTGTCGGATAGAGTGTACCCTCTGTCGACAGTTAGCGGATTGAAGTTGATATAATTTGTGTTAGTGTTTGGCAAAATAAAGTACGGTTGAAGTAGTTTATTATAAAAAATGTTATAATTATAGGGTTAAATTGTAGCGTTGAGAAAAGTCACTTCGGAAAGCTTACCATAGTGCTTTTGGCAAAACTCTAACAACTCAACAAACGCTACTCAAGCTACCATTAAGACGCTATCTCATCAAAACACTGCTATTTAGATTGAATAGAGTTGTTGACTGGGTCAAAAACTCTAAAAGCTCACCCATAAGCTACAAACCAAACACACCCATATCTGCCATACAAACACGTTGTATCGCGAATTCGGTTAATCAATGCTATAAATTATTTCAAAAAACACATGTGTAGCACTACTATTGAGTTTTAGCAAGGACCAAATCAACACTCTTGAAATGTGTTATGAAGGAAATTGCAGAAGAAAAGACAACAAATATAATTGGCAGCTTCCATTAAAAATTTATGTGAGAGAGAATTAAAATTAAAAAAATTTGAGGAAGTAATAAAGATATCAGAGAAGATGAAAGGAGATGTAGAGATACAAGTCAATTAAAATGTGTTCCCTACAATATTGCAATTTCAATAAAGAGAGGAAGTGAGGGAAAGTGATAATCACATGATTCTGTTTGTTTATAATAAAATTATTGTGGATCCAGGCCATTGATAGTTATTTATTTGATATTTATATTTGTATTGATTTGTTAAATTTAAACTTTCTTTAATGCAATTTTAAAATAGGGATATTGAGAAACAATTAATATGTTAGTGCGAAATCACAACTTATAACATTCAGTTCTTGCTAGTCCAAGTTTATACCAATTAAAATTTTTTTAATCGCAAAATTTACATTTAAAATTAAGTCTCTAATACCTGGTGACAAATCAAGAACCTTGTGTCGTAAGTAGGCAGTTAATTGCTAATCTAAGTTCTAATTCCTCTATCCTCTTTGGTCATTCTTCCTCATGTTCAGTTGCATGGCTGCATTCTTATCTGTCCCCTTTGTATTCGTTCTTCCAATATTGAATTGCTCATGCTTCTTTCCTTTCTCGTCCTTGTCGTCTCTCTCAATTTCAATGGCAATTCGAAGCCTCGCATCACTCTTCCCTCGTTCAATCGCGCAATTGCAAGTCATAGCTCGCTATCACTCTCCTCTTTTGATCGCGGCAATCTGTGTTCGCAAGATTTTCAAGTGAGTATTGCACGAAATTAGGTTGATGAGAGTGTATTAATTAAATTGGCGGTATTTCATTTGTTTCTTAATTTTGCTTATGTTATATGTAACTGATGTCAAATTTTTGATTTGGTGGCAATCAATTTGGGGATAGTTTAAGTAATGCCAATTGGAAATCAGTTTTATGTACTCTATTTATTATCTATTGAAAATGAAATACTATTTTTTTCTGGAAATTTATGTTACTGTAAGTTTTTTTGTTGCTAGTGAAAATGGTTATTTGGTTAATTTTTGCAAAGAAGTATTTAATTCGTAGTGCCATACAAAATCTCAATCCATACAAATTCCAGCTCAAACATGGGATTTATTCCGTAATTTGTAATACACACAAAGCACATTGCATTGAATAAAAGATTGTGAAAACAAAGGAAACCCAAATTAAGAACAACACTAGCAGCAGCAGTTCAGCAGTTTCATTGACACTAATGCACCATAATTCGATATAGTGCCATACAAAGATTGTTTTCTGTAATTTGGAAAACACCCAAACCAGTGACACTAATGCCTGGTTACTGTCAAATGCTCATGTCAATAGTAGCTCAGCTAACAAAAATGCCAAACAATGGAGGAATTGGCATTTCAAAGGAACGATGATCGCAGAGAAGTTGAAAAGCTTTTAAAAAAGAATGAAATTACTGTAAGAAGTAAAGAGTGGTTGAGTATTAATGACTAGGTTTTTAATTACAGTACAACATTACTTTTTAACCCCTACAAAAACGCATATTAACCCTACTTAACGACAAAAAGCTTTGAGTGTCACAGAATCAATTAGAGACTAATTTTAATGGTAAAGCTTGGATTTAAAAAAATTAATGTATATAACTTGGACTAGGCAAGAACTGAATGGTAGTAAGTTGGAATTTCCCAATATTGTTATTTTATATTATTCAAAGGGTAATTAATCATTGTTAGGGGACATCATATGCTCCCCTTGAATTTATATAATAGAGATTTTTATTAAATTAAGTGTTTATCAATTGATCAAGCCAATATTATGAACATTATCTTTAGTTCTTATTGCAGTATAAAAAAAAAGGAAAAAAAGTGCAAGATAATTGAATTGATGAATTGAGTGTGAAATTGAACTTTCACTTCACCTTTTAAGAGCCTGTTTATTATTAGCTTATTTTCAATTTGTTCAATTCAGCTCCTTTCAGTTCAGTTTCTTAACCCAATTTTTCTCTTTCAAAAAATATTCAATTCAGTTCAGTTCAGCTCCATTCAGTCAGTTAAGTTAAGTTAATGTATAACAGACCCTAAACATAATATAGGAGTACTTTTTTCCAATTGAAAGAATGAAGAGAAAGAAAGGAAGCGAAAGAGTTAGTAATATTTCACTCTATCTTTAAATAATTCCTCAAATCAAGAGACATTAAGAGGAAAAAATTAAACTCACACTTCCCCTCCTCTTTTATTTCATCTTTCCCCTCTTTTACTACTACTCCTTTTTCTTCTGTTTGTTTATGAATACTAACTGAGTAAAGTTATATAGTACGTTATACTATATTATTGAAACAAATACATCAAAGTATACAATAGTTCATAATTTAAGCTATGTGTATTGTTTAATTTATTCCATTTCCAACTTAATGAAAATTAAATGAATACTTTGCACATAACACTTCTGTTTAATAGTATATAAATTCAAAAGTCGATAGAAAATAAATTTAATTCATACCGCCTTAAAAACTGTGTTAAAAGAATATAGGAGTATCTTAACAATTAGTGTCAATTTGTACAATAATCAAAGTAAACGATAACAATAAAAGAACTTCGGTTCGACACACAACCACACGTAACGATGGTATGCACGTAATATGATGGAAAACAAGGCAGAGTGTCAAAAACTACCCTAAAAAAGCCACAAACCAAAAGAGAAAAAAAGAAAAAGTAGCGAGCATTACATTTCTCATTCCCTTGCGACTATATAAGCAAAGACATGTTATCTGTTGTCGTGTTATTTAATTAGGATATTTAGCGCAATCATACGCCATAGCAGCTCCCAATTACTTTCTTCTCCATGCAACTCTCCTTTCTTCTCTCTCCTTACCTTTTTTCATCCTCTTTCTCTTCTGTTCTATCTTAATCACTCTCACTTCAGCCAATGGTAGATCAGAGAAGCAGGAAAACCTCAGCAAAAATACACTAAAGGAAAAGGAAAAATGTCAGCAAATGTTTGTACCCAAGGTGAAAGAGGGGGAATCACAGCAGAACAATTGGAGCAGCTCATCARAATGTTGCCTRTGCCCTCTAAGTCTAATGATGATGATGAAGATGAAGTGGAGTCCAATAGTGCAGAACTGATTGAATGCAACAAGGCAGAAGTCACACATGATGAATGGATCATTGACACAGGGGCTACGCACCATATGACTGGTAGTGACAAAGGACTGAGACAGAAAGTGATGCTGCAAGGTGAGGCAAATATTGTTCTTCCAAATGGAGAAAAATCAGCTGTGACACACAGAGGAAATATTGAACTACATGGTGGATTGAAACTGAAAAATGTAATGTTGGCACCCAAGTTCAAGCACAACTTGATCTCGGTACAAAAATTAACACAAGATGAAAAATGTAAAGTTGTGTTCAACTCTACATACTGTATGATCCTTGAAAGGACCTCTGAACAAGTTAGAGGGTTTGGCAAGGCTGTTAAAGGTGTCTATCAATTAGTTGATGTTCCTGTAACCAAGCTTGCAGAAGAATTAATTCATTGTGCTCAACACTGGAAAAATGCAGAAAAAGGTGAAGTAGGGAAACTGATTGGGAGTAGTGAGTTAAAACTTCCTGAATCAGTTCCTAAGGATACTACTAAGAAGAATAGGGATGAATTGTGGCACAAAAGACTTGGCCATGCTTCCAATGACAGGTTAGCAAGGATTGAAGGTCTAAAGGGATATGACAAGCATCAAAAGAGAGACTGTCTTGTGTGTCCACTTGCAAAATTCACAAGACAACCTTTCCCTCTCAGCACAAGCAGGGCAAAGCAAAAATTTGAATTGGTACATTTTGATACTTGGGGGCCTTACAGAATTGCATCGAGACAGGGATTTAAATACTTTCTCACATTGGTGGATGACTATAGTAGGGTCACCTGGGTGCATCTGTTGAAAACCAAAGGTGAGGCATGTAAAGCTCTTGAGGAATTCATTCAAATGGCTCAAGCACAATTTGACATGAAGGTTAGAAGGGTCAGATCAGATAATGCCAGGGAATTCATTGAAGGGCAATGCAAGGAGATGCTCAAGAAACATGGAATTGAGCATGAGACAAGCTGCGTTGATACTCCCCAACAAAATGAAAGAGCTGAAAGAAAGCATAGGAGTCTACTTGAAATGGGCAGAGCTCTCAGATTTCAAAGTGGATTATCTCTCAAATACTGGGCTGATTGGGTGCAAGCTGCTGCATACATTGCCAACAGAGTTCCAACCACAGCTCATGGTGGGGCTACACCCTATGAGGTACTTTACAACTCTAAACCTGATTATAGGCAGTTTAAAGTGTATGGTTGCCTTGCTATTGCTCTTAATCCTGATAAGAGGGGGGATAAATTCAAAGAAAGAGGTGTGCCATGTGTGTTCATAGGATATCCTAATAAACAAAAAGGGTATAGGCTGGTTAATCTACTTAACAATCATGTTTTTGTCACCAAGCATGTAACATTCTATGAACATATAATTCCTTATCATGTGTTTAAGTCTAAAGAAGAAAAATCAACACCTCTAGAACATATAGAAGAATGGTGTGAAGGTGATGGAGAATGTAGTCTCATGGCTATCACAGAAGCAGGTTCGAGAATCTGTTCCCTCTGATAAATATTATCCTTTTTCAATTGTTAAGTTCATAAACATTAGTCCTTTTTAAATAAATTATAAACCTTTTTTTTTTCTTTATAATCTGTCAATAGAGAGTGTGTAGCATCTATGCAATAGCAGTGATGTTGTGTAGGACAAGACTGCAGTTCCTTTAAGCTTAAAAATTAAGTCTTTAATATTATTCTGTTAATATTTCAACAAAAATGATTTATAGTCCACTTTACCTACCTCTCTGATGGGAGTGGAACGTGCATTTGGAAGAAAAACTTGAAAGACAGTAATTATAGAAGATGGAGGGATCCATGGAGGTGGCGTTATTGCTGCTAAGAGGAAGATGGATTTGTAACAGAGTAGAGAAGAAGATGAAAGTGATTCTGTTAAATCAGATGCCTGGGAAACGTGTAACAATATGGTTATGCAATGGATTATGCGCAGAATGTAAATTGACAGTGTGAGCATATCTATCATGTTCTCCTACTGCCGAGTGATGTGGAAGGAACTTGAGTCCATATACACTGCCTCAAGTGTTCAAGGAAGTATCAACTATGCAGAATTTTGTTGATATACAAAAACAAACAGAAAGGTGACAGATTTTACACCGATTTAAATCATATGGAAGAATATAATTCATTGAGGTTATCCTAAAAATAACTTCAACCGATCCTGAAGTAATAGAGCTCCTCAAGGCTATCAGATCTGAAGATGAGCAGTTGAAATTGTTCCAATTCCTAAATGGATTAAGGAGCAATATCCACTATTAGAAGAATATACTTATGAACCTTTACCTTCAGTTGAGTGTAGCTTGTGTAGGATAATACAACAAAAGAAGTATTCATAACAGTTGCTGGGAAAATAGCAATGAAAGCCAAGATGGCTTGTGATGTAATGGAAAGGAAATAATGAGAAGTGCAGCAACTGTGGAAACCAGGAAACAAGCTGAAGCATGTGGCTGTAAAGTTGTGAAAATCTGACCATGCTTCAAGAAAAATTGCTGGCACATTAAGGCGTTTCCACGCTAAAGGGCAGAAAGGGAAGACTAAACTCCTCGTCAACAAAGGGAGTGCTGTTGAGGATGATAGCATTAATCTTGTTTAATTTATTTACTGCTTAGTTGTATTTTTACTGCTACATTGGGTTTATTTGCTGGCTTTGTTGTTTGGGCCTTGGGCCATTATTTGCTCTTCTTGGACTCAATTAGGGCATTAGGTTATGCTGTTGTTGTCATATAAAAAGCAAGAACAAAAGCTGTATGAGGGTGAGGAGGAAAAATGGAATGAAAACAATCAGTTGTAATGAAGATCACTAAATGAAAGAATGAAGAATGAATGCTATTTCTGTCCTTGTCTTCAAGATCCTTCATACTCGACACGGATAATTTTCACTTATAACTTAAAAGGAGAGGGAGGAGAGATTCGAACCCGTGACCTTTGTGTCACGCCGACTCTGATACCATGTTAATCGGACCATCTCAACCAAAAGCTTAAACTGATAGTTGAAGCCGAGGAATATAATATAATCTCTATCAAATATCATTCGTTTAGTACGCGTTAACCACATATTTAATGATTGTGGTATTAAGACCCATGTAATGCACAGTTTGAAGCTAATATAAGGCTAGGTCAAACCCGTTGTACGTACGTGTGCATGAAAAAGATAAATTGAAGGTTGACAATAAGGAAATGGCCACATTAATTAGGTAAAGATTGGTATAGAGAAGGACGATTTTACTAGGTGTTTTAAAAAATATCCGATTTGAACACTCCTAGATTTTACCTCGACTACAACAACTATTGAAGTTACAAATACTGTTCATTTTATTAATTCTTTCATTTTTTTTTAGTCGTTGCATGCTCATCTTATTTGGGAGAATTCTTCTAGAGTTTTTTTTTAAGAGGGGAATTCTAGAGTTTTTAAAAGGGAAGAAACAGGGAGAATCATAAAGATAGAGATAATCCATGCATGTACGCGTACGAGAAGTTGGATACGAAAATTTTATTCCTAGAAAGGATATACTCCGCAGTAGAATAAGTAATTTCAAACTTTTCTAAGTAAAATATAAAAAGTAACGTAGTGAAGGAAGTACTCGTATTATTGTTGTGGTGGCTATTAATTAAATTCAATTTACATAATTTATATATACATGCATGCGACTGAAAATAATTATGGTAGTATATATTATGTAAATTCAATTTAAATAACATTGTTATCCATACACCTCTGCTACTTACTTAAGTAGAGGTTTTTCTATGCCATTGGAAGTTTGGAACCCCTATATAGATATTTAACATTACTCATTCTGATCCAAAAACTTTTAGCATTTGATAAAATG
>SNQN01004999.1:7414-47585 GCA_008642245.1 Bassia scoparia | reverse complement strand
CCCTTCCTTGGTGGCTTCCGAATTAGCATGATGTCCCATATTCTAGATTTCTTATCATCTGAAGGGTCTGAGTGGCCATGGAGCAATGTGCACTTTTGCAGTTAGTCTATCAAAGGCTGCTCATAAGTCTAACCAATGGAAAAATGTCCTTGGGTGGTCCTCAAGGCCTGTTGTTTGAAAGCCAGAGATGGTTAGAAGATTGTTCTTGGTAATGTGGCTGACTTATCAGTTTGGAAAAGAGAGCCCACCTTTTCTTTTAAAGCCCCCACGTTACCCTTAGACTTCTGGGCTTGACTCTTCCTCACTAGGAGCCAACTTGTAGGGCCAGTAAATGAATCAATGCGTTGAAACTGAGTGCTCTCGATACTTGGCTGAAGTTCTTGGATGACCATGCGCACTTGATCTTTCCTCAGTTCGTCGATTGGTCATTTGAGCGCCTTTCTCCCTCCACCTATTAAGAAAATAGAGACAATTCTCTCTCTCACCTTGCTTGGTGCGCTCTAGTTCACTGGAGACCGACGGGAGTTGGAATTGTAACCTGTACTGCTTTAGGAATTCGTGTGATATATTCCCAATCATCGAGCTGGCTTTGATTAAGTCCTGAACCACCTTGGATGGATGGAGTGTCCAAGTAATAGGGAAACACCGAAGTGAATAGCTCTTTGCTCCTTCCCTTGAGGACGCATAATATTGATAAAGTGTGGAGGTGTCCTCTGGTCTTCAGTTCCCTTGACTTGGGCAAATCAGTATGCAAACTTCTTAGAAGTGGCCCTTATCTCCATAAATCAGCAACACTGAGCCCTTAACTGAATTTTGCAGACATCCTCTTGACCATCTTTCTGTTCTCCACCCTTTTTCCGTTCTCAGTCTTCGGAGAGGGAGTGGTGGTTCTCAGCATCGTCTTCTTCCTCCCCGTCAGACTCGAGGTTTTACTTGGGTCCTCTTTTTTCAGCTCCCCAATGCTCTTTTCTTGGGCATCAAGGCGAGAATTCATCCGACTCGGCTTTAGATGCGTTAAAGCTGTTGTTCGATGTTTGCCCAGAAGTGTCTGTGATCAGGGAGAGAGCGTCGGGGTTTGGCTTCTTGTTACTTCTGGCCCCCAGAGACAAGTTGCGAGTCTTTGCTATCTTGCTGAAATCAAGAAATTACACTTTAGAACCAGAAACAAAATTTTGAAACGTTAAGAACAACCTAACGGTCTCTGAGGTTTTGACTTAGGAATTGGAACTCGAGAAGCAGACTTGAATGGGCTTAGACCTAATATGGTGCTAGACTCGTTGAGAATGATTAAACCCTAAGAGTGGGCCTATTTCAGGAATTAAGGACCTCTGTGACCTACGAGCCACTTGAAATTGAATGGGCCTAGGTTTGAGTCTAAATCGAACCTACGTCTTTTAGGTTCTTGGATTGAAGTGAAATTGAGTTGGAGTGACCTATTCGGATTATGGAAGCCTTGGGTTGAAATTGGATTAACCTATTCGACTTAAGAGTTCTTGAATTGAATTTGAAGTGACCTATTTAGTTTTAAAGTTACAAAAGGTCGAATCTAAGTCAGACTTGAGACTCTTGATTGATCGAAACCTAGAGTCAATTCTAGTTCGATGAGTTTGAATTGATTGGATTGGAATGGCTAATGGATTATGTCTTGAACCATAGATTTAGAGACTGAGGCTTAGTTAAGAATTGGATGACAAAGAGTCACAATTTAACCAAGCACATTGATTGACACAAAACCCAATTATTCACTTAAGGTAGTCTAAGTGACTATAAGTCGGCTTGGTTAAGTCTAACAGTGTTACCATTGCCTAGGAGTAGAGCTGGTCCAAGTTCACCACCACAATATTTGGTGATGTATGGCCGAGATACCCCTTGATATGCACGCATTCGTAACACGTGCTACGCGGTATGGCGGATAGGACTTACCTTAGCCTTGATCAATTAAACCACATGCAACCAAGATAAAATCCCCCTTTAAGGTGATTCTCGGATGCATAGAACATGCCTATGAGACCAATGTGCCGTAGACATGACCATTCGAAGGACAAGCAAATTCAATTGGATTATGAATATTGAATTACGAGACTTTCAAGTCTGTCCACTCACCAATGGTGATTATCCCTGTGAAGTCCGCCAAAAAATGTAGTGCTCTCGGCCCCGCCTTAGGCAGGGCGTCTGACTCAGCTTCAGTGTCATTGGAATTGAGCCATGGAATCCGCATGTGGAAGCGGTTGGTGGATGTGTCGTCGAATTGAGGGGATCGCCACCGTGCCTACTATAGTTATTCAACGGACGTCCGACAACTTGGTGCCAAATTAATGGCTCCCACGTCCAATCAGTAACCAGCGTGGTTTCGGGACATGGTACGAATCATGATCTGTAACCCATTCGCCCGCATGTACTGGCCTCTACTCGTCTCCATTGTAGTTCATAATCATAATAATTGAATTCAAGAAGACCGCCTATTGATTTGACTTTGAGGTTGCATTTGCAATTACTAGGTGGTTTTGCTATTATGAACAAACCAGACTTCTACAATGATAGTGCGATCACTGATGTTAGTCAAATGTTATAAGGTGCTTAGCAACCCGTGTTCGTCCAATGATTATCTGACTTTAATTGACAACGATTAATTCCGGTCTTGTTTAGCAATATATACAGTGTGATTTGAATATATATACACGAGACATGAAAACACAAGGTTAGTAAGCATAATATGTGTATGTGTGTCCTCCTCACTTTTCACTGCAAACAATCAAATTGTTTAAATAAAAACTCAAAGGTCGCCCTTTCGCTGATGCTAGTTGAAAACCAAACGCGTAGTATTGACAATAACATATGTATTAATAATGAGAGCCAAAAACCATGGAAACAATGAAATATTAAGAAACAACTACATATTTACATAAGCCATTACAAGTGAGTTTACATTGCTTTAATGGAATTTTAAACTCAAGAATAATGGTAATCAAAATAAAGAGACAAAAGAAATTGAAAAAAGAGTGAAAAGAAAGGTTTTTGGTGGGTAATGCTCAATTTATCCCTTATTTCGCTTGTGATTCGAACGAAATCGAGCTTTGAATTGAAATACGAAATGTTTTTAGTGTTTTGAGAGTGTATAATGGTGTCGTCGTGACTGTGTCAGTTGAGTGTATTGAAGTTGATAGAGTGAAGGCTGAAGCCTGTGAATTGTGCGTCTCCGACGTGAGCAAGGCAAAGGGTATTTCATAGGCACGAGGCAGAATGTGAGCAGGAACCTGCGTATATACGCTGGGAAGGCGTCATATCGCTCATGGGGTGATCGCTCATACTTCCAGCGGTATATACGCTTCTCAATGACCTTTGTTTTGGCAAAAACGTGCTGTGTATGTGGGCATATATACGCCTTGATGGAGCGTATATAGCTCCTGGTGAACGGTATATACGCTCGATCTGCGTATATACGCCACGTATTGTATTTTCTTTCCAAAAACCTTCGAAATTTCGCATTCCTCCGATTTTATTCGTTGGATTTCCCTTGATTCGACGACCTAGACACCCTTGCTCTCAAGCAGGATTTACTAGAATGTCTAGAAGGTTCCACGTATTTCCGGAGTATTTCTAATTATTCACGTATTTTCTTCGTTCTTGCGTATTTAACATTGCAAAATTCCATAGAAATTCAAGAAAAATCAGAAAAATAATTTGAAATATTGGCGGAATTTCAGAAAATGTGACGCACATGATGGAAAACAAAAAGCACGAGTATCGCAGCGTAAATCTGTTTGAAAACCATTTTAAAACCTTTAGTTTATCGGAAAACCGAAAGAAAATTATGTTTGCCTTGTAAGTACTTTTGCTTCATAGTTTCATATGGAACCTCACGATTTCCAACTTTCTGAGTTCAAAGCCTTTTCTGAGTCAAACAAACGCGAGACGCGGTATGTTTCATCACGATTACTCACTTGGGAGGCACATTTTCAGGTGTCTACACTAACCTATTTCATTCTCTCATAAACCAATTCATTTCAATTGTTTTTAATTAGAAACGGATTTAAGTTGTACATGAACCACAGTATCTCATTTGATCTAATATGGGGCCGGACTACATAAGACTTTCTCTAAGTGTTTTGTAAAATATTTGTATTGAATATTCGTTGTGTAATTTTAAATATTTGTGCTAAAAGTCTAATCCCTAAAATTAATTTTTTTATTGATCCTTGTTTCTTATAAAAGATGTTCAATTCTGTAGATCGCGTTTTCAAAGTTATAGGGAGAAAAACTATGACAAATCCAAATATGATGAGAAAAAATAATGAAAATACATTTATAACAATGTTTGTTTAAACCATAAACATTGTGGTCATGTCCAATATTTCAATGAAGGGGCTAAATAATTTGACTTCCAATGACTTTGTGGTCTTTTTATAATTCGACACCACCAAAAAACTCCTCTCAACCGTTCCATTGCACAAAATCAGTACATAATGGTCTAATTATAATCAAACTCTTTATTGGTATATTCAGTTTTGTGTGTTGTTGTTTTTTGGATCTTGGTAAAAATAATATAAAGGCAACAATCTTGGGATGTTGTGGAACGTTTGGTTGTTTCAACATGGAATGGCCTAATTACATGAACGTTTTGTTTAGATTTTGTTTGTGTTTCAATTGAATGGCTTAATAATTCTAAGAGGGTGTTAGCTAATGTTTTTGTGGTTATTTTGTGTTCATTTACTTCTTATTACGAGATACATTGATAGTTAGTCAAACTTTTTGATCTTGGAAAGTTGCATTTTGAATATGCTAGTTAGAGTATTTGTTAGGTAAATAGATAGTTTTTAGTTTAATTTCAATGATCCATGGTGTGTGCTAAAATTAGTGTGGCATTTTCGCTTTGCAAGGAATTGAGGATTATTGTTGGAACCTTGCCACTTAAGAGTGTTTGTTTGTCCATTAGTTTGAATTTTCAAATATCCCATCTTACAATCCCTCAAGTAGGGGTGTAACGAGCCGGCCGAGCTTGCGTATTTTAAACACGGCTCGTATTGACGAATATCCCTTCAGGCTCGAGCCGGCCTCTGAGCTTTTTCGAGCCTGAAAAGTCAAGTTCAAATACCTTAATGCTATATTTGGAGTCGAACACTATAGTAATATAATGATTTTTAATACATATATTACTTCAATAGCTATAGATTTCTATTTATTTGTTTAACTTAACAAAATTACTACTATTATAATTATTAAGTTAAATAAAAAGATAAATATATATTTCGAGCCTGTTCCCGTGAACTTTCAGCGAGCATTGATGAGGCTCGGCTCGAGCTATATTTCAAGCACGGTCTCGAGCAGCTCGCGCTGCATTAACAGCCCTACACTCAATCTGGCAGAACGGTTATCATTCCATCTCATTTCTTCCAATTTTGTGATGTTTTGATATCATTGTTTTTTAATCACATTACTAAATTTGGAGCTTTCCTATTCGATCCACTGGATTGAATTCATTTACCGATTCTTAGTGCATTTTCGTTAATTTTGTTAAACATTTAAGTTTCGACACGTGGTTTTCAATAGGAATGTGAGATAACATGTCGTTAACTGTGCTCATACGCTCTTGCCATCTCCTTCCGGTTACCCTTTCTCACTTTGGAACATTAATTACCTTCTCATTTTCGGCTATTCGAACAACTTCCTCTTTTCGGAGTGAACTTGCTTTGTCTCACAGTCCACCCTCCTCCTCAATTTGTTCTTGTTCTTCTGTCATATTGAACTCGCAGCTGATGCGAACGGTGGATGTGGTGGTTGAAGATTTGGACATCGCATGAAGACAAAGGGGAGCGGAATTTTATTATTGCGATCAGAGAAGTTAGTTTCAGATTGTCATATTTTTTCAGCTTTATTTTGCCTTCGAAACGTTTTTTATGAATCTTTGGCTCGGAATTGAAATTGATTAGTTGTGTTGTTGCTCGCTTGTTTCTGATTGGATTTAGTTTTGTTTGTTTCGACATTCTGTCGTTTGTTTGTAATTGGTCTTTTAGGCTTCTGATGTTTAGTTTTTGTGGTTGAAGTGTTATCTGAAGTTAATTCCTGATTTGTTTGTCGTTTGTAGATGTAATTTCTGGTATCGTATGTGTGTTCAGTTGAATAGGATCAATTATTTTGGGTGGAAAACATAGCTTGGATTTTAGGAGAAAATTGCTTATTATATTTCGGTTTGTTGATAATTGTTTTTAATGAGGTGTTAAGTCTACTAAACAATTATGTCTAACTGACATTACCTAGTAGAATCTCATTCTGAATGAAGGTGGCAGTGATGATGTTGAATTCTAGAGCTTAAATCCTGATTCTGAACCTAGTTTCAAAGTCAAGCTTTTTCCTAGCTTGTTTTGAGATATTTATATCGATTTCATATTCCAATTCTTAATTACAATTTTGGTACACGTATCCTTAAGCGTCATTGTGATTCTTAGAAAACCTACCTTATTCTGATAATTTTTGATGTCTCACTTGGGAATTTATCTAACATTTATAAGACTAAAATAGTTGCCATTCTGTTCTTTGTGCAGTGTTGAGTTTGGAGGTTGGATAGGCTCATGTTAATGTTTTCGGGTTAAATTACTTATTGCTGTGCGCCTTATTGTAAGGCTTCGCCCGCTTAGGGGTTGAACCTCAGCTTCAGTGTCATGGAATTAAGCCATGAATCCGCATCATGAATGCTGTTGGGCTCTGTGTTGTCGAGTTGAAGGGATTTCACCACCGTGCCTATATAGGTTAATTCACGGACGCCCGAAACATTGTGCCAAACTAGTGGCCCCACAAATAGTGTCCAGTAACCAAGTGTGGTTCTGGGGACATTGTACGGATGATCAGAGCCAATCCGCCGCATGTAGCGGGCCTCTACTCGGTCTCATTGTGTCCCATAAGTCTAACCAATTGAATTCAAGAAAACTTACGATTTGATCTGAGATCGCACTAACCTAATAATTACTAGTGGGTGCTATTCATGACAACAATGACTTTACCATGGATAGGCGAATCTGATGTTAGTCAATATTAAATAAGTTGCCTATAAAACCGGGTCGATCCATTGATTACTGACTTTTAATGTGAACAGCAATTGATTCCGATTGATTAGACAATGATGTACAAGTGTGATTAGAGATATATACAAACGAAAACATGAAAACAAAAGTTAGTAAGCCATATACTTACATGTGTGTCCTTCTCACGTTGTCTCTGCGAATAGCAAATTGTTTGAAAGTAAACTAAAGGAAACGCCCTTTATTGAATTGCTAAAGGACAAATAACCAGTATATTGACAATAAACAAATATGCTATAATAAATTGTTGACAAGAGGATGATAAACGAATTTGAAAACGTTAATGACAATCTACATATTACATGGAGATGATTCAAGAGTTGGTTTCACCATTGTTGGTTAATTGAAGTGAACATCGTAATAATAATTAGTCAATTAAAAGTGACAAAAGGAATTAAGAAGAGTCAAAAAAGTGTTTTAGTGTAATCTCCAGAGTTATACTTGATTTCGCTCGTTGGATCGAAACAAAATTGATGTAGAACTCTAAGAATTGTATGTGTGTTAGAGTGTTATGAGAGTGTGGGTGTGAAATAACGCGAGTTTAGAGCTGTAGGTGATAGACGTGTGTGTCCCGTCTCGGAATGTAGCAAAGGCACGTATTTATGGCACGAGGAGGATAATCGCAAAGCGTTATACGCAGAGACCTGACGGTATATACGCAAGTCTCTTGCGATTTACGCTGCCTAGGAGCGGTATATACGAAGGCCCTGCGTTATATTACGCTCGATTATTCTGCGCGTTTCGGTGAGTTCCTCCGCATCTTATTTCGTGATTTGCCTTGATTCGAGCACTAGACACCCTTGCTCCCCACTAGCAAGGATTCTAGAGTGTTCTAGAAGGTTCCAGTTAATTTCGGGGTATTTTTGTGTATTTGTATTTTTGCTATTTTTGCGCTATTAAAACTTATTAAAATCATAGAAAGAATATAAGAAAATCCAGAATAATCTAAAAAATACTGTGTGCTCAGAAAAAATGTGAAGAGTGTGATGAAAAAGTTCAAATGCAAGAGAATCACAGTATAATTATTTTAAAACCTAAGAAATGAAAGTAAAACCTAAAAAATAGAAAATACATTAAAGTAAATAATGAAATATTTTTGCCCCTTTATTTGTCCGTTTGCTCATGAGTTCCGAGTATGACCTCATATTTCAAACTTTGTGAGTTCAAGCATTCTTTCTAAGTCGAAATCAATCAGCGAGACGCGTGTTTCAATCACTGATTACTCTTTTTGGGGAGACACTTGCTAGGTGTCTACAGAGCCCCCATTTGACTGAGTTGGAGAGACGTAAGTCTCGTAAGACAAAGTCAAATATTCCAATTCGAGGACGGGAGAGCAACGCAAGACGTCTGCGAGCCTTGGGTTGCCCTTTTTCGCCGTACTGCAAAACAACGATTAGTTTACCTGTAGCCGTGTCCCATGCGGATTTGGCCAGTCCTCGAGCGAATCATTCTATCGTTCGCTGACTGGAGAAATGCAACACATCCCATAGGTTTCCGAGGAATATGATATTGAGCTTGAAAAGATAGTCCTAATTCAGATTAAGACTTACCTGTGTGACGACATAGGTCTGTTTTATGTCTAGAGAAATTTGCATGCAATTTGACCTGTAACTGTGACCTTGTATTGAGAGAGGGCAAGAGTCATTTATTAGAATTTAAGAGTCTTTGGATCGAAGGCCTTGTCTAGTTTGTGTTGAGCATGATTTGAGAAGGTCTTGAATTTGAAGGGTCTGTCTAGGTTCTGGTTCTAACTGTTTAGTGAGCCTTGGTTGTGAAAGGGTCTTGTCTATTCGGTGTCAAGATATGATTTGAGAGGTCTTTGGAATTTGAAAGGGTCTTGTCTAGGTCTGGTTCTAGCATGATTGATGAGCTCTTGAGTTTGAAAGGTCTTGTCTAGGTCTGTTCAAGACATGATTTGGAGAGTCTTTGAATTTGAAAGAGGTCTTGCTATGTTGGTTCTAACATAATTTGAGAGAGTCATTGAATTTGAAGGGTCTTGTCTAGTCTGTTTCTAATATTTGAGCGAGAGTCATTGAATTTGAAAGGGTCTTGTCTAGGTCCTTTCTAGACATGAGTTGAGTAAGCCTTTGAATTCAAAGGCCTATTAAAAGTGCTGCTTGAAAAGTGACTTAAGAAGGTGACATTTGACGGACTATGGCTTGATCGGATGTGACTTGTGGACTGAGCTTGAATTTGAAACTTGAACTTGACATCGACTTGATCTTACATCGGCAGCGAACTTACTTTGATTGGAAAGTGACAGGGTCAAAGCGAATTTTTCATGATTCCACCCACACTTGATTAGCAATAGACTTGAACACGTCAATAGGCCTTAGGAACCAAAGAAGCCCCCAACTGGAAATTAAGGGCCATTGATGCGGCGAGCGCCCAGCGAGCTTTGAGCTATGTAGTGATTCACGCTTAGAGTCAACATAGAAGGTGGATAGATTGTATGGATGAGTTCCCAACAAGATTTACTAACCCAAAAGGTCAGGTGGCTATTACTCTGTTGGGATTGAGTCAATGAAGTCCTTAGAAGGACCAAGAATGAGCTATGGTCTCGAGAAATAAAAAGGGTCAAATTTGTGGTTAAGGGTCAATTTGATGTGGCTAGATGCTGGGGTTGGCTAATGATCTCGGTCTCAAAACATGAGTCTATGTCAGTTCTAGACTTGGCAAAACCATTATCAAGTTCTTGCAAGTCAAGCACCAAAAGCCTCAAACGATTTAATGTTTAACGCGGTCGAACTCGAAGAGGCTTTCCTACGTTCCTTACAGAATCGAGACCACCGTAGTTCTTGATGATGATTTGGGACAATGCCTCGTGCTGAGAGGCTTTTGTGTTGTAATGTGGGCTGTGGTTTGAGGTTGAAAAAGGTTGCAATGATCATGAAGTAGACCAAGTGCGCAGTGTGCTTTTTAGACTCTTGCTTTTATATGATCTGGGCTTTGCAGCTTTATTTGCATTTTGATGACTTTGTATAACTGGCACTTGAACTTTGATTTTTGCTTTTTTGCCCATTTATTCTTCCTTTTTTCCTTCTTTTGCAGCGTCGTCTTTTCCTACGCACCGTTTGATCCAAGTTAGTAAATGTAGGTGATGGAAAGAAATTGACTAGGCACATGATAGTGTTTGTGGTCAAAGGAGTTAGAAGGATTTTGACTTGACTGTGACGAGGATGGAAGGGAAAAGGTCATTTTGTGTGTAGCTGTAAAGAAGGCCTCTCTTGGGCATTGTTCTCAATTTTCATAATTAAATCAGTTTAGATTAAACCATTGTGGCCAATGAGTGTTGAGACTTGCATAGAATAAGAAAATAATATTGCCAAAACAAATTGATTATTTTTTGATGAATGAAAACTGAAAAACATACGGCTTATTTGTAGCAGAGACTACATGATGCAAAGGAACAGTGATAATTGAAATGAACATTTTTCTCAGGACTAGGACTCTATGACTCATTTAAGAGAGGTCGCGTCAGATCGATGACCCGCCTTGGTGATCTCTTGGTTTAGTAGTGGGTGGTATGAATGTTGATCTTATCCTTCGCTGCTGGGAGGGACTGAGGCAACCATCTTCAACATGTCTTGTGATTCCTATTGCTTCAAAACGATTGCAATTCTCAGTGGTGGGCCCCTCTTCTTGGTGAATTTGCAATAACGCATTGGGATTCCAATCTTCGATTAGTCTTACTACTGAAGGATCGTAGTGTGAGTGGGTCCATAGGAGCAAGCGGCACCTTTTGCAGTGTACATCTGTCAACAGGCCTGCTCATAAGTCATGCCAATTGGAAAAAATTCCTTGTGGTTCCTCGAGGCTTGTTGCATGAACGGAGCCGATGGTTTAGACAGAAGTTGCTCATGGTAATGTGCTGACTCTGATTCACGCTGTTGGAAAAAGAGAGCCACCTTTCTTGTAAAGCCCCCACCTTAGCCTCTAAACTTCTGGGCTTGAACATCTTCCTCAACAGGAGCAACCTTGATAGAGCCAATAAATTGAATTAATGGGTTGAACTTGATGGCTCTCTGATACTTGCTGCAGGTTCTTGATGACCATCGGACTTGTCTCCTCATTGTTCGTCTGGTCATTTGGGCGGCTATTCTCCATCCATCTATAAAGAAAAGTAGAAATTTTTCTTTCGCCTTGCTTTGGTGCCGCTAGTTCACGGAGGGAACCGAACAGGCGGGGGGGGAAGCTGGGAATCGTACCTGCTACTGCTTTAGGAATCTTGTTTGATTTCCCAATCATCGGCCTATGGTTTATTCAGGGTCTTTGAACACCTGCGATGGAGGGGTGTCCAAGTAATAGGAAGAACACCGAGAGCGTCAATAACTCTTTAGCTCATTCCTTTAAACCTTGAGCATATGAAAGTGCAGAGGTGTCTTCTGGTCTTCGATTCCTTGACTTGGGCAAATCCAAGTGATGACCAACTTCTTAGAAGCTGCTTCAATAATCCATAATCCAGGCGAACCGACGGGCCCGTATAACTGAACTTTTCGGACATTCTGCTTGACCAATCGTCTTGTCGCCGTGGGCCACCCTTTTTCGTCTCAGTCTTCGGAGGGAGTGGTGTCTCAACATGTGTCTTCTTCCTCCTCGTCAGATTCGAGAGTGTTTTCCTGGGTCTTCTTCTGTCTCTTCATTTCCCACAATGCTTTCTCTTGGGCATCGAGGCTAGCGAACTAGACCTCAAAGCTTTTCGTAGAATTAGCGTAGTTTTGATTCGTGTTTGCCATGCAAAATGTCTGTTGATGAACAGGAGCGTGTCGGGCTTGGCTCTTGTTACTCTCTAGCCCCCAGAACAACGTTGCGAGTCTTTGCTTTCTTCTGAAATCAAGATATATACACTTTAAACCCGGAAACAAAAGATTGGTCTACTTGTAAAACTGTTATATCATACCTATCGTTCTTAAGGTTCTGGACTTAAGAGAACTCCGAAATCGGACTTGGCATGGCATAGACCATATAATTCTAATTTATACGTGCTAGCTGTCCGAGAATTGATCTCATAACGGAAGAGCTATTTCAGAAATCAAGACCCTCTTGGAACTACTTGAAGCCACTTGATTTGAATGTGACCTATTCCTTGAATCAAATTTCTGAGCTGGTTAGGTCTTTATCGAACCTAGTTCAGTGTGTAAGTTCTAGATTAAAGTTGAAGCGATACCTCAATTCAATTTACGGCTCTTGTGGCTAGATGAATTGAATTGAACGCTATATCAATTTAGAGGTGTGTTTTGAATTAAGATTGATTGAACCTATCAGGTGATTTTATGCATAGAATATAACGCATTAAATTCGGTTTAGGTTCAAAGTCGAATCTAAGTTCAGATTTAGAATCTTGTATTGGTATCCAAATTGAGTTTGAAATTGATTTGTTGAAATTGCAATTGAAATGGGTCCTATGGATGCATCAACTTCATGTTCTGGAACCATGATAAGAATCTTGGGACTGATGAAGAGTCACAAGTTAACACGCCACGATTGATGACACACAAGCCCGATTTTATTCAACCAAGGTCCGAGATCTAAGTGACAGTACCTAGGTCGGCTCTGATTAAGATCTTGATATGGTACCACGCCTAAGAGTAGGCTGGGTCGCAATTTCACCACCACAACATTGGTTGATGTATGGCGAGGTCACCCCTTATCACTACACGCCATCTAGTAACACGTGCATCACACTACGGCACATGGCGGGATAGGCATTACTTAGCATGTGATCCATTTTAACACATTGCAAACGCAAGGTAAAATCCCCCTATAACGGTATCTCGACGCATAGAACAATGCCCAATATTGAGACAAGTGCCTAGACATGTACCCTATTCGGAAGGGGTCTCAAGCCAAATTCAAATCTCGATTATGAATATGGAACTACGAAGACTTCAAGCTCCTGATCCAACTCACCAAATGTGACAATCCCCATTGAGCGCCAAAAAACTGTAAGGGCTTTCGCCCCGCCTTAAGGGTTGACCCCAGCTTCAGTGTCATGGAATTGAGCCATGGTAATCCGCCATGTGAAGTGCGTTGGAGGTTGGTTGTCGAGTTAGGGGATCTACCACCTGCCTATATAGGTTATTCCAGGACGCACCAAACATTGGTGCCAATACTAGTGCCCCACAATAGGTCCATAACAAAGTGCTGGGTTCGGGGACAGGGTACGATTGAATCAGTAACCCCAATCCGCATAGCATGTGCGCCTCTACTCAGAGTCTCATTGTATTCCATAACTCATAACACATTGAACTTCAAGCAAACGTATCGATTTGATACTTGAGAGCGCACTAACACCTTAATATACTAGGTGGGTTTCCTATTATGTCACAAACAATACTTTACGATGCGATAAGGCGATCCACTGATTTTAATCATTATAATAAGTGCTATATACAAACCTCGTCTCCATTGATTATCTGGACGTTAATGTGAAAGCAATTGAACTTCCGTTCTTGATTAGCAAATGTCCCAGTGTGATAGAGTATTATACAAACGAAACATGAAAAAACAACAAGGTTCAGTAAGCTAAATATACATGTGTGCCTCCTTCCTCCCCTTGCTCTCAAATAAGCAAAATTTGTTAAAGTAAAACTAAAAGAACACCCTTTGATTTGAATTGCTAATGAGACTTAAATAAACGCGTTATGTATGACAATAACAAATGCATAATAATAAATTGTGACGAAGAGGATGATAACGAAATTATATGAACACGTCGTTAATGACAATCCTATCAATTTACATGAGATGATTCAGGTTGTTTACATTGGTGTTAATTAAATAAATAAAAGAAAAATTTTTTGCCCCCTTATTTGTCCTTTGCTCGAATCAGTTCGCAGTATGACCTCACGTACTTTCCAATTTTTGTGATTCACAAGAGCATCTTTTCTAAGTCGAAACCAATCGCGAGACGCCGTGTTGTCATCCACTGATTTACTCTTTGGGGAGACACTTTTACGATGTCTACGACTTAGTAGAGGTTATCATGGTGGAACATATGCGATGATTATTGCGTATAGTTTCATCGATGGAATAACATGTTATTGTTATGTGCGTTGAAATTATCCAGTCTGTAGTTAGTGTAGAGATGAGTATGGTCACGTTAGTATATGTGTGTGTCGAACTGTCTTCAGTCCCGATCGTCTGTTATGTAGAGTGGTCATTTTGCCCATCATAGGTGTTCAATTTGCATTATTCTATTGCATATTCATTGATTGAAAGGCAATGAGCTAATGGATGTGTAAATGATTTTACTTGAGATACCGTTGTATAGAATTAGTCTGTGTGATCTAGGCAGATCGGATTACTAACAGAATCGTTTAGCTAGCTCGGAGCATGTATCCTAATTTTGAGTATTTCTGATAATGTGCAAGTAGTTAGATGACAGCACAAGCTGGGTGGGCTGACGTGCTACGCCTTCACAGGGTATTACGCTGCTTATGAGTAGCTGCTCAGTTTTTGTTGACAGTTGTCCATGCTCAGTTTTCTGTGTGTAGTAGCCATCACAGTAGTAGAGAAGAAGCACCATGTTGGATTTTTACTCCTTATTGACGCTGTTGTGAGTAGCCGCTAGTTTTCCCCTTGTTATTCTAGTCCTTGTGTTGTTTTATTGTTGCTTATTAATGATAGTGATCAATTTGACATCTAACTTGTCATAATGTGCGGTTAAGAGGTCTGTCACAACATGAAGCCATGGTCTGTCGATTTTTTTGTCATTTGTATGGCCGCGGGGGAGAACACACCTGTGGGGGGTGTCTTGTACTATAGTGGTGGTTATGTTTGTTAACTGCTTGTTGCTGAAGTTTTTATCAAAGATTATGGCTAGTGGACCGTTGCGTGTCCTTATATACCTCATATGTATTCGGTCTTAGACCCTCGGGTCTGAGAAGTGGTATTCTGTGTGTTGGTCGTGAAAGACTTGTTATTACGCGTTGTTAAATTACCTCTCTAGTCAATATTTAATTGAAGTGAGTAGTAGTGTGATCCTCTGTTGTTGTTCAATAATCTATGGGAGAGTAGAGCTTAATAATAATGTAATCACTACTAGGTTAGTAATTGTGTGAGTGGTTTACTATGACAAATGAATCTTGTGTTTTTAACTCTCTATTCATTGTGTGTATATCCAACATGATTAACAAGGCATTTTCTGTCGATTATGTGTGTACACATAACTCCATTTCCCGCGTTATTGTTGAAGAGACTGCGGTGGCAGAAAATAAATAGAAAAAAAAATGCATTGTGTATTTCTGTGTTCATATTTTAATAACCATAATTGTTCAACTGCAACATTAGAATTTCGCTTTCACACAACCATTTAAGTCAGATAAAACAAGGAAAAGTTGGACATCATAATATTGAACATGATTTTTCCAATTACATATCACAATGTCAAGCATCACCAAGCCGAGGAGTAMATGAATTGGAACATGATKTTTCCAATTAAAAGCAATTTTATCTAAACTAATAACTTAATACGAGCGTTGGAGAAATAGGGTTGTTTTAGAGATGATATTTGGCTAAATGTTCTCAGCATATGCTGAAAATATAAGGTTTGCTTTTCGAGTAATTGAAATTTTTGGTGGGAATTTTCCCTCCTGCACCTTTCCCACCCCGAAACAAGACCACAAAATAAGAATGTTCAATTGGCAGCAGGTAATTGTTTGTGATCCGTTCGAATCTAAAACCACAAAAGGACACAGTTCGATCTGCAAAATCAACGGTTCATATGCCATCTTTTAATTTAAGTGGATTGTTGACGTGGAAGAAATTGGTTACATTTTGACAATAATGCATTCATGCCCATCTATGATAATTGCAGAGAATCACTTCCTTTTATTTGAATTAAATAAGGTGTTAGTTGGTGGGAATTAAGTTTTATACTCCGTACCTCATAATTAAAATGATTTCAATACTTTATTAAATAGTACCACTAACATCCAAAACCTAGGTAGCATGGAAACGCCTTCAGTTTTTGAAACAGTAACGTTTCAGAAATGGGGAAATGCCAATTGTAAAAATTAATGAAATGGGGAAAAGTTAAAAGATAAATAAAAATTATTATTTTTAAAAAATAATAAAAGAAAAACTCTAAAATAAACTTACCAACAAATAAATATACTTCGTATATAAAATACTAGTTTTTATGTGCACGCGATGCGTGCTTAGACTTATGAATATTGCAATTCATTTAAAATGATTACTCGAAGTATATAGTACGGATTTAGTTTGTACGTGCACGCGATGCGTGCTTAGACTTATGAATATTGTAATTCATTTAAAATGATTATATAGTACGAATTTAAATAAAATATTTTTAAAAATTGAAATTGTGAATTTAAATATAGCAAACTAGCAATACAATTTATCTTAATTATAAATTGTAATTAATTTGTAAGTAACTATTACTTGAATTCAAACTATCTTTCATAATGTTATAATTCAATTTGAAATATTGTTCATTGAATTGAATTGTTCACTAATTAAGTCACATAATAAATGTATTTTCTGTTTTCAATTGAATAAGAGAATGACTAATTCAAGCATATCAGATCAATTCACATTTTTTTTATTAAGGGTATTAAAGTCTATTAATCACATTAATTCATTAAGGGTATTATTGACTTTTAATAGGGGGACACCATCTTCCTCCCCCCTTTCCTTATATAATAGAGATTAGGTGCATTGGATTCACAAAATAACCTGACTGCTTTGAGGCCGCACTGTGAGTAAACTGTGTAGAGTAAATGTCCGCAAGTAAAGTCACATAGAGTCTAATAGAATTGAATAAAGTCAAATTCAATACTAGGCTAATTGAACGAAATAAAAGTGATGAAAGGTAATTAATTCAAATAAAATTCAAATACAAATATAATTGAGTCAAATGAAATCCAATTACAAAGCTAATTGAGACAAATAAAATCTAATTGAGTCGAATGAACTCTAATTACAAAGCTAATTACAAAGCTCGTTAAGAGACTTATTGTCCACCAACTCACTTCATTTCTTGAACTCAATTTTTTTGTCTATTGATATAATTACGTTTAACGACCAAAATAAGTGATGTAATGTAAATTCTAATCTCAATTCAAAGTCCCATTCTCAAAAAAGACGTCTGAGTCACTTTGACCATTGAACTAGAACTCTAGACTTTGTTAACTGACTAATTTTGTAGACGACTTAGGAGATAAGTAATACTCAAAATTGACTAAAATTAATAAATTTGTGAAGCTCTATAAGTGGAAATTCTAATCTCATTTAAAAGTTTCTTACTCAAATAAGTGGTCCAAGTCACATTTTCCATTGAAGTGGTTGATCTCTAAACTTCGTTAATTGACTATTTTGTAGACTACTTAGGAGATAAGTACTCAAAGTTGACTAAGTTTATTAAATTTGTSAACCTTTATTAGTGTTTTGATGGAAATTCTAATCTCATTTCAAAGTCTCATATTCAAATAACGGATCCAAGTCACATTGACCATTGAAATAGATCTCTATACTACGTTAATTGACTAATTTGTAGACGATTTAGGAGATAAGTGATCAAAATTGACTAAAGTTATTAAATTTTTGAATATCTACAAGTGTTTTGATGGAAATTAACTCTGAATAAGGATAACATTTGAGTTAAGATTATACCATTAGTTTACAAAATCAATAGCGAATATTTTTTTTTAAAAGAAAAAAACTATACCAAAAGTTTGACTATTATTGGATAATCAACAGTTGTAATTGTTAAAATTAAGTTTTCCGAATAAATAAAATTTAAATGCAAGTAAACATTGATTCACGGAGTAATTCCTCTTATGTAAATCCTCTTTAACATATAGAGTTGAAAAGAGTCGAACAGTGTCAAATAGAGTGGAATATAGCCAAATAATGTCGAATACAGTCAAATAGAGTCAAATAGTATCGAATATAGTCGAATATAGTCAAATGAAATTGAAAAAAAGACAAATAGAGTCAAACAGTGTTAAATACTGACGAACAAAGTCGAATAGAATCAATCTGAGTCAAATAAAGTCGAGTAGAATCGAATATAGTTAAATAAAGTCGAATCCTATCAAATAGATTTAAATATACTCAAATAGAGTTGAACCAAATTGATTGTGAAATAGAGTGAAACAAGAGTCGAATAGAGTGAATTAGAGTAAAATATAGTCAAATTATCCATCAACAAAGTCCATTACATTGAAATAGAGTTGTCTAGAGTCGAATAGAGTCAATTTATCCATCAACAGAGTCTATGTCAATTTAATATAAGTTCACGTCTTATTTTGCTTTGTAATTGGAGTTCAAATAGAGTCAAATAATGTCGAATGGAGTCAAACCAAATTAATGGAAAAACTAATTGAATTTGTGAAGCTAAACGAATCCAATTAAATATGATTTGAGTCAAATGAATTCTGATTCCAAAACTAATTGAGTCGGATAAAATCCAATTAGTTTTTTTTTTAAATTGAGTTATTCCCTCTGTTCCACTAAATTCCGCCCACTTGTACTTTACACGTTTGCCAATGCACAATTTACAAATGAAATATCTTTAATTATACATGAGTAAAAATTATTAAAAAAAAGGATTTTAATAAACTACTTGTTAATACGATTCTAACAAGACCACACTTGACTATATTCATTCTAACATATTAACGAGAATTTAAAAGATTCTCACTATTGATGAACAGTTCTCACTATTCATTATGRCATGAATTTAGTGGAACGGAGGGAGTAATTAAAATCTAATTGAGTCAAATGAAATCCAATTAGTTTTTTTTATATATCATTATTGGTATAAAAACACACGCACGATCATAACCAATACCAATAAAAATTAGGAATAAAAATTAGTTTTTTTATATATCATTAGGGCTGATTATGCCTAGTGTTTTTCGACTTAGTTTATCACTCTTCATCACTTTTTTTTTGGAACATTGTCTAATCCCTTTTAGTTATACTTCTAATCTAGCCTTCAATCTAGCCATTTGGTCTTTAGCATGTTAATAGTGCTAAGTATGTAGGCTCAAAATGCAGTCCGTATGAATGAGGTGAAGCATCCAACGATATGGGCTGCTCCACCACAAGGAATGCTCAAGATAAATACGGATGGAGCCATGGCTGGAGATAATCAGGTGGGTTTTGGGGCTATTAAATTATCCGTGATAATAGGGGTGAGGTGATGCTGACAGCGTATGAAGGTTGGGAAGGAAGCTGCACAGTGATGATGGGACATGCTATGGCAGTCAGAACAGGAATACAATGGGCCTTAGATGCTGGTAGTGGCTATGGTTATTAAATCCTCTGTTTTTGGCTTTTGATGATTGCACTGATAGTGGTGCTCTTGCTCCTCTGTTGGAATAAGAAATAGATTAAGGGGATCTTGTTATTTGAAGAAGAGTTTTGTTGTTAATTGGGTTTGTTCTGTGAGTTATGACGTTAACAAACGATTTTTTTTTTTTTTTTTTTTTTTTTAAATAAATTTTCATAATTAATTATAATTCAATGTCATTGTAGTTCAGATTGTTCTAAATATATGCATTCTCTTAATTTAACTTGTTTATGGCAAAGCTATTATTAAATTGTTTTTGCCTCTTAATTAACCTTTTTTTTACTGCCTCTTAATTCAACTTGCTTGTTTAATTTTACTGTAGGAGTCCTGAATTGAAACACTCCAAAACTTTGAACGTTTTCCTTCTCTTTAATGCAAGCAATGGATGACGGGAATGAACATAAAAAATAAAATATCAGAACTTAAAAACAAATTAAAAACAGATTTAAAAACCAGCAAAAATGGAAAACAAAGAAAAAATTAAAACAAGAAAAGGCCGAAATAAAAAATTTAACAAACAAAAAATAGAAAAAGAAAAAAAACAATCAACAATCGTATATAACATGTATGATGGAGATTTTTTTCTAGAATCCCATAACAAGATCTGAAACATGTTTCATGGAGTTTTTTTTCCAGAATCCCATTACAAATTGTCTAGAACCCATTGAAAATCGAAAAGGAAAAACAAATCAAAATTGAAAAATGAAAGATCTGAAAACATGTATCATGGAGAGGGTATTCGAGATTTTTGTAACAGGATAACGAACATAAATTTAGAATAACACAGAAAAAACCCAAAAAAGAGAGATTTTTGTAACAAGAAAAAGGAGAAAAACCCAAAAGAAAAATCCAACAAAAATGATTTTTGTAACAAGAAAAAGGAGAAAATAAATCCATAAATTCAGAAATCATGAAAAAAACCAACAAAATGGCCAGCAATAAAAAAAAACATAAAAAAACGAATTGGTAATATGATGTTGTTGTATTCGTATAGAGAAGGAGATATTCTTCAATTATAAATGCAAATTTGTAGTTTATGAATCAGGATCTATGAATTAAAGATGAATTGTGAGAGAGTAGAAAGGGACAAGAATCTGTTTCATTTCTAGCAGATTTTTGACTTTTCAGAGTTGAAATGAATGAAAATGTTTTGGTGGAGTGAGAGAGGGAAAGGTGTATTTTTATGAGTGGGTGGTTGTTAAACCATTGGATTATTGTTTGATCGGACGTTTATAAGGCGATCCGTGTGCTTTGTTTTAGTTGTTTTGGTCGTAGATTAAATGATTTGACGGTCAGATGTTGAATTTATAATAATTGCGGATTCTGCTTTTTGGAAACTGGATCGATTGAGTAGTATTTTTTTTTTTTACACAGCAGCATTTTATTTCTTGTTAAAAAGAATATTTTTTATTTTAAAGTTGTGCGTAGTTGAGGGTTGAGGTTAAGGGTTGGGGTTTTGGGGTTTGGGGTTTTGAGGGTTTGGATTTGGGTTTATACAAATTATAAATAATCAACCTTCATCATCATTTTTAGTGTTGTTATGGTTATGACTAATGATTTTATATTTTCTTGTCAACAATTATATATATATATACTATATATATATATATTATATATATTATATATATATATATATAATATAGGACGCGATTATAAAGAGTCTTGGTTAGATTGACAGTGGAAAGAGTTAATCTGTGGCATATGAGTGTATGTTGGTCGTTGATTGGTTTCTCTAATGTTGTGATGGAACAATATGTTAAAGAGATTTACATAAGAAAATTACTCCGTGAATCAATGTTTAGTTGCATATTAATTTAAAATTGGTATTTATTTGGAAACTTAATTTACAATCAAGTGTTGTTATCCATTAATAGTAAAACTTTTGTATAATTTTTTAAAAGAATCTTAGCTATTGTTTTGTAAACTAATGGTATAATATTAATCAAATGTTATCTTATTCATAATCAATTCCATCAAAACACTTATAGACCTTCAAAAATTTATAACTTTAGTCAATTTTGATTACTAATTCTCCTAAGTCGTCTACAAATGTCAATTAACGTAGTCTAGAGATCAACTTCAATGCTCAATGTGGCTTGGACCAGGTTATTTGGTACGAGAATTTGAAATGAGATTAGAATTTCCATAAAACACTAATAAGGGTCAAACTTAATAACCTTTGTCAATTTCGAGAACTTATCTCCTAAGTCGTCTACAAAATAGTCAATTAACGAAGTTTAGAGGTCAACTTCATTGAATGGTAAATGTGATTGCACTTATTTGAGTCTGGAACTTTGAAATGAGATTGAATTTCCATCAAAACAATTAACAGACCTTCAAAATTTGATACTTTAGTCAATTTTGATTACTTATCTCTATGTCGTCTACAAATTAGTCAATTAACGTAGTTCTAGAGATTACTTCAATGCTCAATGTGGCTTGGACGGTTATTTGAGTACGAGAATTTGAAATGAGATTAGAATTTCCATGAAAACACTAATAAAGGGTCACAAACTTAATAACCTTTGTCAATTTCGAGAACTTATCTCCTAAGTCGTCTGCAAAAATAGTCAATAAACAAAGTTTATAGGTCAATTTCATTGAATGGTAAATGTGACTTACAACATTTATTTGAGTCTGGAACTTTGAAATGAGATTAGAATTTCCATCAAAACACTTATAGACCTTCAAAAATTTAATAACTTTAGTCAATTTTGATTACHTATATCCTAAGTCATCTACAAATTAGACAATTAACGTAATCTTGAGATGTACTTCAATGGTCAACGTAACATACCATACTCTCAAATATTGTTAAAACATACCATACTCTCAAATATTGTTAAAACATCCTATATGTATTAAATTATTCTATCTTAGCCTAATACCTAGTTTTGCATATTGATATACCAATAATGTATTAACATACTCAATAATATTGGAAGACCTTAAACCGAAAAGTGCAACAAGACTCATTAAGTAGAGAATTGAACATGATTATGGTTTTGTCCATTATTATAATGAAAGGACGAGATCTACGTTGAAGGAGTTCTTCGGGTACATGACATGAGAATATCCCAAATAAAGGGTATCCCTAATAACAAAAATTAATAACTAGCGTATTTTAGAATCATTTTCAACATAAAAACACTCAAAATAAGGTTTGAGGAATTGAGGGTTGTTGACACTTGGCAGTTGTGTTTCTTTTGAGTCACAAAAGCTCAGTATATCGCGGTCGTTGATTCATAGTAAATGGGTGAGATCCAAAGACACGGAATGCCTATCTGTGTGTTCAAGTTAGAAGCAGACATGACCGTTGATTAAACATATCTATCGGTCAATATTCGACAACATTATACACATGGATTACAACGTCCCCAAATTCCCCCCTTTTTTTCCCCAAAATTTGTAACCCCGCCAATCTGAATCACCAATTTTTTCCAAGTCTTCTCTCTTTATCATCCTCATTCACTCATACGGTCAAACCCATCTCTCTCTCTTCACCCTAAAACCCCCAAAAACCAGAAAATTGCTAACAATCTAGTAGTAACAAATTCGTTCTCCTCCCAACAAACAATTTCAAGGCTATAATATGGTTGGTTTATTTGTTTCAATTGCTGCTTTATTGTTAGTTGAATTGCATGTCATTTTTAGCTTGAACTCCAAAGTGATTTTCACTTTTATTTTGGGAATTTCTTGGCGTTTTATAAGTCGAATTATTGGGATTCATCCTCCATTGAAGTTGATGGTTTCAAAGTTTGTTCATTTATAATTAGAATTGCTGATTTGATATTTTTCTTATATTGTTTCCAATTTTCCTGTTTGTTAGTTATTCACTCACAATTCATTTGTTTCTTTTTATGGGTCTTTGTTTTAGTTTTCATTTTAAGATCTTTGGATTTTGAACTTCTTCGATTATTTTCGCTGATTTCAGGTACTTCTTCAATTCACTCTTCCTCACTCATTATTCATGTTTTTGTCTATATTTTCCACCCATGAGAACTTTATGATATGTTGCAATTGTTTATAAATGATGAATGTTGTTTGTTTTTTTCTATTTTTATAAATAATTTGGGGCTTACAAGTGTCATAGAATAGTTGCACACCAAGTGTTTGATTATTTGTTTAAATGAGAATCTTGCTGTTTGGGTTGAATAATCACAATTCATCGTGGATGCTTTTAAGTATGAATACATGATTGCTCTTTATTAATCATGACAAAATTAAACACATGATCTGATTTTTAATTTAAATTTTTTCTTCTACAGGCAGCTGCGGATGAGGACTGATTTACTTGACGAGTTGTGTGGGTTTCTAGGAAAATTTTCAATTTCCGGAATGTGTTCCGATGCGGTGTATTATTTGTTCTAAACTTGTGTATTATAGTTTAACTTATTACTTAGTTGTGGTTATGTGTATTGCGGCTTAGTAAGACTGTTAGCCATTAGTTTGATGTAATTTGATAATGGCRATATTATTATCTAATGCATGCTGTTCTTGTTTATTGCAAATGTATTTAAATGTATTTGTGTTATGCTCACTTGCATAGTTGCTTCTTAAATCTCAATGACTTGAACTTTTGAATTGAAAAGAACTAGAATTGGGGCTACCAATGAACATTTATTCACTTGATTTTTGTGAAGGTTGTGCCTTAGACCTTTGGAAAGCAGAGTAAGAAACCATTTCAATAATGTTCTCTTTTCTTGCCAACTTGAAAGTTACAGTWCTATCCCACTAGCACAATTCATATATGAAAGAAGTTTACGATCACAAGACTTGTAGCAGGGGTCCCTTTAAGCATTGACGTTAGCTTGTGATTGCTTCTCAATTTCTGCTAATTTGGTTCATCAACTCTTTTTCCCAATAGTTTAATAGTCCAATATCACATTCATCTATATTACCTTTCATTATTCTATCGATGCATGAATGGCATCAAATTATTGTTTAATAGCTTTGCGCCATTACACACAAAAGTACCTATTTATTTGTTTACTTGTACATCCACATTGCTTATTCTCGATAATCCAAGAGATTTGAGTGAAAATCTTAGGATAAACTAGAAATTACACCAAGTTTATGCAAGCATTTGTTTCTATAACGTTTTCACTTCTTCATATAATGAAGACCTCCGATTATCTTGTCTGTAAAGGAGGCAGCATATCAAACCATGCTTCAGCATATCAAGTGATTACTTGAAGTTTTAGATTGACAGTGCATACATTAAAACTAATCAGACAAACTTATAATAAATCACCTAGGAGAATTCGGAATTTCGAAATATGAGGAGGATTATTACCTTGAAGAATTTTGTCTCTTACACTCTGGAGTTCAGCAAAGGATCAATAATGCTCATTCGTTCTTGTGCTGACTCCTCGAACATGCCAACCCAACCTGATATTTAATTTTTTCAAATTCCTGATATCAGACCATAAATTTTTCGGTGCTCTAATACTGCACTCATTGAAAAATTACAAAATTTTACATCTGCAACCTTTTAACTTTACATTTAGTGATTAAAATTACATGTTAATGCGGCAATGAAGCAGATATTGAATTCCATCAGTCCACATTTGTTCACTTTTGTTTTTACAATCAAATTCTATAACTCGATCAGCTATTTGTATCCCAATGTAAGCCCTCTCTTCGTTATTGTCTTCTCGCTCTCTCCCAGGCCATGCAGGAATATCAGAGAATACTAATCCAGATACTATAATGCAGAATTAATGTTATTTGTTAAAGATGATTGAGAGAAGCAAGATGCACCACACATCACATGGTAGTCAAGGTAGGAGAAAATCAATTGCTTACATCTCTTCTTTTTTTGTGAATGTGCCTGCCATATTGCCTGCTTTCAGTTAACGTATATGTTTTAGCAACAATTCAGTTATCTGATTATCTATCTTGTTAAGCTTAGAATTCATGAATGTAGTTAAAAGGAAATGCATATTTTACATTTTTACTGCAGAAATTATGAATGGAATAATATTAGTTTTACCTGCAATGCGGAATTTATGCTGAAAAGACCTGTTTCAGTGTTAAATCACTATGATAAAACATTTGCAGTGTCAGCCTAGCTTGGACCTGGAAATTTTCCTGAGTTTGAATTAGACAGTTGACCTATAAAAGTAGAAGAAAACTAGAAAAAAAGTAGAAAAAAAGATTTTCATGCGTAGCATGTCACATATAAAACTATAAATAAATTATTCAAAATGTATATCTTTCATATATGAAGTTGCAACAAAAGGAGACCAAAAAAACAGAAAAAACCAAAACAACATATATTCATTTTGCAACAGAACTCACCTTCGAGCAGGGGTATCAACTAACCAATGGTGTATCAAAATAAACAGGGGTTTCAACTAACCACTGGTGTCATGCAGTTGCAAGCCAAATATCGAGTACATTCTTCGTTTTCCGCACCTAAATTATTTGACGAAGTCGTTGCCAAATTAGAAATCTTTTTATTCAAAAGAAAACACTAACAAGGGGGAAAATCAGCGTCAATATAAAGACAACACACCTTAAAGAGGTGTTTATGAACATTTGAATTATCACTAAACATTGCAATTGAAGAATATATTCTACCTTGCATGCTCGATCTTCGTTAGGGCAATATTCTTCATTCTCGGCCCACTACCATCGCTGGCCATTGCATCCTCATCCTGATATTCATAAGGAAAAGACGAGTAATTAGAACATCCTTCTAAAGGAAAAGAGATACAGGATAGGAGTTAGTAAATTATAACCTCGTCAGATTCAACAATATCAGGTGAATTAGGAGCCTGCGAGTACATTTCTTCCCCTTTTTAGTCACCACACTATTGTTTGCAGAATCTATTCTTAGAAGGTTCCATCCAGTTGACTGTGACCCTTGATACGAGTCTGGGGACGTCTCTCTTCTTCGGAGTTGGAGGATCTCTAACAGACATTGGGAGGCACACAACTATTCGGCTAGCATTCGCATTATTTGAGACTCCGTCTCGTCACATTCAAAATTAAGGAGTGGTCAGCACCTCATCCTCCTCAAGACACAACTTCACCAACTCCAGGCTCTCAAACCCATTCAACACAACTGAGTCGCTTCTCTGAACTTCACTGCACATTTCACTCAAAGCGTCGAATGCAATGACTAGCCTGTCCAAACGCTTCACCTCTACGGTCCGAGAAAGATCATGAAATGCCACTCGAACACTAGTATGTTCCCGAATAACATCTCTCCGCCACCTCCTTAGAATAAAATACTCGGGAACCTCTTCGATGTGCATCTTGTCATACACCCTAACCAAATGGCGACACATAATACCATGGGTCTCAAACATTTTGCATTGACAACACGCAATTTTAGACTCCGGGTTGAATTTTACAAGATAATCCCTCCTCCGCTTCGGRTCTAAGGTCTTCTCGGTGTCTCCCTTTTTAGGAACCAAATCCTATCTTCCACAACTAACTCAATGCAATTCGGATCTACCACCTTCCTCTCATTTACCATGCAGTAAGTGACTTTCTCACATTCACTCCTCAACTCCTTGTATTTGTTGCTAGTGTAAATCTTGCGAAATAAATTCTCCACCGCATACCCCGTTGCAAACCAGCGATAGAACWTCCCTTCCCTCTCATCTGCATCCTTCTCTGCTTCTAAACGCTTCTCTATGCATGCCACATAACGCTCCCCAAACTCACACAACAATGTGTGACGCRTAACAAACTGATCGAAGTAGCTATGCATACTCTCTATGCGTTGAGTTGATCTGATCTCATACCAGCCCAAAATTGGTCAGTCAYGAATGGAGGAGCCCACATGTGCCTCTCAACATATAAGCTCTTCAGCCACTCGTTTCTCTCTAGCTTAAACTTCCGAATAAAATCGCACCAACCTATCTCAAACTCCTCCTTCTCCAAACTGTTGTAGACGACAGTCAAGAATTCTTCCTTTAATTCACGATACCTGCAGATGTGTTCAGAACCAATATTACAGCACGTCAATCACAAAATTGTTTAACCTAAAATATCAGTCAGGGCTCTTTCTAGTGCATAAGCCCCATTAAAAACTAAGTGATACATAATATCTTTTCCCATGGCCCAAAACAGTCCTGAAACGCTGAAGAACTTATAGGTTATTCAAAGAATCAATTACAATAAATAGGATGATTTCGGGAGCACATGCTAATGCAAGATAGAAGAAAATGAAATTAGCATTCAACTACTCAAGAGTATTAATTTTAGGACTACTAGGACACTCAAAGAACAAATGATTGCCTACAAACCAACTTATGCATACAATACGATGATTATCCAGGCAYAACTTACTTCTTGTGAGCTGATAACTTATGAGGTAGCTTTTTAAGAATGTGCCAAAGGCACCAACGATGTCRAGCGTCTGGCATCACCTCCTCTAATGGCTTGCACATTGCAGCCGCCTAATCAGTCAAAATCCCACCCGGCTACTTACCATTCATGCACTCCAACCATTGTGTAAACACCCACTTAAAGGTATCAGAATCCTCATTTGAAAGAAGGGCACAACCAAACAAAAATACTTTGCCCATGATGATTCACATCGACGAAGTTGGCAAAGGGAAAAAGGTATTTATTAGTCCGATAGGTTGTGTCAAAGCATACAACATCACTAAACTCGGCATATGCGGCGCGACTCCTTGCGTCAACCCAAAAAATGTCCTTAAGAACACCTTTAGAGTCAACCCTATGGTTATGGAAAAACTTGCTATTCTTCTTCTGCATTTTTGCAAAATAAGCAATCAAAGCATTACAATCGCCGCCTTGCTTCTTAAGTTTCATCGCTTTGTCGGAAACATGCCTGATGTCCTTATCCGTGAAAGGCACATTTTGATAACCACCTCTTTCAATTGCAAGGCTAGAGCGTGTTTTAGAAACAAGTACACCACCTGCTTCTTTGTCACTTTTCATTCTCCTTCTTACACTACTATTCATACTCTTCACCCTATACTCCTTCACTAAAGAAGCCTGACTAGGAACAGGAGTATGATTTTTATGCTCCAAGACTACCTTGGTAATAGTCCATAGTCCAATCACCTAAACATAGTCGTTTTGCATAAATCATAGCAGTACAATCGCACTTTTTTGTCAACCATTTCTTGGGAGTATAGATATCTTGCTGTGATGCTTCCACACCATCACAAAATCTGGCTCCTTCACTCTCCTATTCCCCTTGGTCTTGTCTGACTGTTGAGGATTACCCCAACAATCACATCTCCAGGTAGTTGTTGTCCTAGTTCTTACTCCTTCGATCATCTTATATGAACCTTGCGGCCTTGCCACTCCAAAACCATTCAACTAACCATATTGCTTATAGAATTCCTCAACTGCTTCCATGCTACCAAACTTCATCCCCACTTCAGGAGCAACAACATTCTCCGAAGCTAAAATGGTACTATCAATACCCTGTGAAGGCGTAGCCATAGCCCCAGTTTCTGCTTCCTCTAGTGCAACCACATTATCAGAAATAACTCCATCTCCTAACACCCTACTACCATTACTACATGAAGTTCTTCAAACAGATGCACATTCATTAATATTATCCGATCCACCATCCTCAACATCATCCTCAACGTGATAATTAGCCAAATTGAAACCAGCAACATCCACTATCCAAGCAAGTAAAAAACAATATTGAACTAGAAAAGTAATAATATACAAGTTACTCAAAAAAAAACATTTTTAAACTTAACAGCCTACAAACAAAACATTTTAACTTAGCACCTACAAAATAGATCTTCTAATCCCAAATATATTCCATTGACATGTTTTTCTACTTCCACTAGTTTGCATTACCACAATATTCTCTCACAGTACACAATGAAATTCTGATTTCTGAGCGTATTCAGCTATAATCAGAAACAAAATGTAGAAGGATTTACTATGAAGCCATAGATCTCACTAAAACCAGAATCGATTACTCTATTAGTACTCTAGGAACAATTGTACCCCTGATTTAACATAACAAAGATTATATATTCAATTATTAATTTCTCCTAACTTATAATTAATATATGTATAACAAGTTTAAAAATTGTAAACATAACTACAATAATTTACAAAGACAGATAATCATTCAATCACTTTAGCAATCAAATACCATTCAAGTACTAAAATACAATGAAATAATTCATCTTATAAATATGTCACTACAAACTTTAATATTACAAATATGTTGAATCATAATTTGTTGATTTTTTAAGTATTGTGAATGGGTCACATAAATCTGGAGCTGCTACAGACAAGATTGTCATGCACAAAAGCTTTCAAAAAGCAAAGGCACAAGAGAGAAATCTACAAATAAATCTAAAAATTACAAACAACTTTGAAGAAGACCAAATTCAGAGAACAGACAGAAAAAAGTGGAAAAGGTCAAGCAGCTACAAAAAGATCATAATACACTTCATTGCAAAGGTGCAGCAAACTATAAGGCTTTACAACATGAACAAAATTCAGATTCAAACCCTCAAGATAAGAAATCCATAACATTATCAATTTATCATACCACAGTTCTTTTATTATTATAGGTCACCATCACTTGATTACAAAGTAGAAATACAGAGGGAACTCTTATTGGACCCTAAACTTTCAAAATTCTCAAATGTACAATATTTAAATAACTTTCTCAAAGCTGTACCCCTGTTTTTAAGTTTCCAAATGGATATTAAGAAGGCATGTTCCATAAAACATCTGTTGAAGCTAACTCAATAATTTTGATTGTTTATAAAACAAATAGCTAACATTATCCTTCAATAATTTTCAACAAATTAATTATTGTGTTCAAATTAACACAAATTAACACTATTATCCCAAATCAACGAATTGAAGTTCTATAAATTTGACAAGTTTAACACAAATTATCACATGAAAAACAAATTTGCAACAAATCAGAAAATAATATAAAAATTTCTCAAAATTCCAAAAAAATTATTTACCAAAGTTTCTCATAACAGCAAGTAAACACCAACAAAAGAAAAATCAAGCACAATTAAAGCAGCAAACGGCAAAGAAATTAGAGCAGCGAACGGGAAAGAAATTGCAATTAAACAAGCGTAGCTCTTACAACAGTTAACACACTTCACAACAACAACAAACAGCAATTCAGAAACCCTAAAACGAGCAATTACGAACAACCGAACAATTCGGGACATACGACCAATTCAAATCAAACGAACTAACGAGTAACAACAAACGAGTTACTCAATTGCAATTCAGCAGGTTATGTTCAAGATAAAGCVTTTCGGAACCCTAAAACACCTCGGAATAACGAGCAAGAGCTGAGCTTACCTTCATTTGATTGGCTAGCTTCGTCTTCGTCGCTGTCCACATCTTCGACCACCACATCCGCCGCTATCGCCATGAGCTGTGAGTTTCTGTATGACAAATTAACAGAGTGAATTGAGGTAAAAGGGTCTGAGAGAGAGGAGCAGCAACTTCACTAGGCAACAAGCAACAAGAGGACAGCTAACRGGAAAGAGAAAGAGTATTCCAAAGAGAAATATACAAGCTAACGGGAAGAAATTCAATACCGTTTGAGCAACATAACGAAGGGTTCAATGACGTTACATTATAAAACACGTGCTACAACTTTAAAGAACCAACAATAACAAAAATGCCATTGGATTGGGGAGCTAATTTTGACATCTTATGTTATTTTGTTTTTGATTTTGTAGACTGAGAAGGCCTTCTTGAAGCAGCCTAAAGTTTTCCTGAGGTATTTTTATTTAAAATTAATTTAATTTAATTTGTGTTGGATTGGAAATGCAATGCTAATATAATGATTAATTGAAATAATATTGATAAAATGCAGCTCGAAGGAGACAGGAAAGGGAAAGAGGCTAGGGAAAGGTGGGAATTGCTTTTGGAAGAGCATTGGTTTGGGATTTAAGACTCCTCGTGATGCTATTGAAGGTTTTTTTTCTAAATTAATAATGTTTTCTAATTATTTTGTAAGTTTTATGCTTCTGATTGTATTTGTTAGTGTTTGAAAATGGGTGATTGCATAATAGATTGAGTGATATATATGATTAGATCAATAGTATTCGTGGTGTTTCAAGGAAATGAGAATTCTTTGCAATTAGGAAATGACTAACTAACTGTTTTGCGAGATGTAATTGATACGCAAAAGTTATAACCTGCTGTGTGCTTGCATTGTTTATGAGGCTAACCTTGGTTGTTTCATTTAGTTTGTTCTTTTGAAACACGAAGCATCTACTTCCATATTTCAACACTCTACCTCTCCTCTCCATTGCGAGACCTTGCTGCTCTCTTCCATATTTTTTTTTCTAATTTCATATGTATGTGCTGACATTTTAGATAGGGTGCACTTCATGTTTTTTTTAACCTGCAATTCTCATTCTGCTATATTTTTCAATTGAATTGTGTTGTCATTTTGGTTTTGCTCTGAAATGTATATTGGTTACTTAATATTAATATTTTAGGATGAAATACCCTCTGACCTGTACTCTGAAATATATTCTGACTATCCTAGAGATTATTGTACATATTTGTGACGAACTATTTTAGTTAGCGAGTAACTTTTACTATTCTGCAACAAACTTATAGTCTCTAATTAGCGATTGATATTTGAAATTTAGAAATGGACAAGTTTGTTGCTACTCGATCTCCTCATTACTATTGATTTTAAAGGTGAAACTGTCTGTTTATCATTTTATAAGAGTGTAACTATCGGAAATGAAAATGAGTTCAATATAGAAAATCTTATCTTACAAAGAAGTATCTATGCTTCGAATTATACAGCATTACTCATGCATGTTTAATTCCCTAAATTCACAATATAAGTTCCATATCAATTTGCATGTTGAAGTGGTTCTTAGTTGACTTTATACATTGTAAACTAATCGTACGTAGCGTATCTACATAATTGTCTTTATGCATGAATTATTAAGTAATTTGTAACCAAAATACAAAGCATGAAAAGTAAGCAAAGTATCACATACTCACAACCAATAATTTTTGTAAATGCATGAGTCAGAATAAATTAGATAAACTTCCCCACCTACATGAAAATCATGTTTAATTAGCCATACTTAGCTAGGTCACGTTGGTTATTAAAGACTAGTATTTTTGGCACGCGATGCGTGCACGAAAAATCTGAGCTCTCAAACTTAGTTATTTTTAATAACTATAATAAAAATTTAATTTGTATTTTGACAATACGCTTATAATTCAAATATATACAATATAAATAGTCCTTTACTCCTTTGTAAGTTTTTTAATGTATAGTTTTTAAATTTTTAGTAACGTTGCTATTTTGTTAATAATTGCATTGCTTGCATTAATTTCATTAAATTTGGTAAGTTTTGTGGTGTTTACTATCTTAATTTCACCTTACCAAAATTTGATTAAATATGATACTTTGATTATTTTGACTTTTATTGTTATTTTTTTAAATAATACTAATTGCAAGGGTAATTATGTAATATCCTAGGGGGACACCATTGCTCCCCCCTTGGCTTATATAATAGAGATTATTAACAACAAAAGCCAATAATCTTGTAAACCTGAAACGAAAAATATAAGATTTGGCAGCAGCTTACTTAAGATTTTTGTTTTGATTTTTTGTGACATTTATTGACGTTTGGTGACATTTTATAAGGTTACTTTGAATAAAAGTGAGGTAATCAGCTTAATTAAGATTTTTGTCACAATTTATTGTACAATTGTGTGTCGACTTATGACTTGAATTAATGTTTGAATTAGGGCTTGAATTGTGTTCAAATTAGAGTTATACCTTGTAACAAAATGCAGCAGAAATTACAAAGAAACTAAAATGCAAAGAAGTTTTGAGGAAGAAGAAGAAGAAACATTTTATTGAGAGAATTCTGAAATTATACAACTGAATAATTCATATTCTCAGTACAATACATATATATATATATATAAAGTTATAAATCCTACTCCTAAAATGTGATTGGCTAGAAAAGTGTAGATTGCTTCTGATTGGTTAGAGGGATGTCATTGGGATCGATGACATGGCAGGGAATAATTTGGTTGTCTACAAATTCTGTTATGACATCGATATGGATGTGTGAAGCTTTGTAAGAAGCAGAAGCCAAAAACAGAAAAAGCTTGAGAAGAAGTTTTGGGTGTAGCTTGAGCAGAAGCAAGAGGAATGAATATGTGTAGTACTACTAGGATAATTAAGGTGCATCACCATCACTAGTATTAACACCCCCTTCAACTTGGCAGGGTGCTAATCATGCCAAGTTTGGCAAGAAAATGTTAAAACTGCTCAGAGGGTAGATTTGTGAAAAATGTCAGCCAACTGAGATTTTGTAGGCAAGTATGTCAATTGGATTAAACCCTCAAGCACTTTATCCCTATAAAGTGACAACTCGATTTCAATTGCTTGTTCTTTCATGAAAAATGGTTTTGGCAATATGGATTGCACTTTATTATCACATAAAGCTGTACTGTTAGAGATGTCAAGTTGAACTCTTCTAAGAGTCTGACAAGCCAAGTGATCTCTGAAGCTGCAGAAGACATAGCCCTATATTCTGCTTCACTTGATGATTTAGACAATAGTAGGTTGTTTTCTTTGATTTCCAGCTGATAGGAGATTCCAAGTAAGATAACATATCCAGGACTGATTCCTTTTATCCACACATGCTCCCCAATCTGAATCAGAATAGGCCTGAGCTTAGGACTGGTGTCAACCTGTGAGCAAATTCTTTATTGACCGTCCCTTGTAAATATTTCAAGTTATATGTAAGGCATCAAGATGTGTTGCCTTGGAGTCTGCATAAACTGACTGAGATGTTGTACTGTGTAAGCCAATCTGGCTAGTGTTGGTTAGGAAATTTAATTTTCCTACCATGCTTCTATAATATTCAGATCATAGTAGACCATCCCTGCATCTGCTGAAGCTTCAAGTTTTAGGCAAAGAGTGACAGCAACCTTTCGTAGTTTCCAAATTTTGAACAGCTACAAGATCCTTGCAAAATTTTGTTGAGATAGTATGTCCTGTTGAATGGTGACTTACTTCAATCCCTAAAAAGAAACTTAATTCTCCAAGATCCTTAATCTGAAACCTTTGATGCAGAAAAGCTTTTAAGAAYTCAATAGTTGCTAGATCATTGCCAGTTAGCAGAACATCATCAACATATACAGCAGCTGCTGTGAAAGAATYCCCTTSCTTCTTGATAAAAMGACTATAATCATTTTTGGACTGTATAAAGCCCTGTGACTGTAAAGCCTCTTGCAACTTAAAAAACCATTGTCTAGAAGCTTGTTTGAGGCCATATAATGATTTTTTAAGCAAGCAGACCTTCCCATCTGGATTGTTGAACCCTTCTGGCACCCTCATGTATACTTCTTCTAACAAATTGCCATGTAAAAAGGCATTATTCACATCTAACTGGAACACTTTCCAATTCTTAGAAGCTGCTACTGAGATAAGGCACCTCACTGTGCTCATTTTGACAATTGGAGAGAAGGTTTCCTCATAATCTATGCCCTTCTTTTGATTATACCCCTTTGCTACTAATCTAGCTTTGAATCTTTCCAGTGTTCCATCTGCCTTCAATTTCACTCTGAAAACCCATTTGTTTCCAATTGCCTTCTTTCCTTTGGGAAGATGCACTAAATCCCAAGAGTCATTGTCTCTTAGTGCTTTAATTTCCTTTTGCATTGCTTCTACCCAAAGTGGATTTTCTGCAGCTTCTGCATACGAATTAGGTTCAACAAGATCTGTACCACTAGAGAACAAGCATGTTAGTGCAGACTGTGATAAATCACAGTCAGTTAGATGAAAGGAATTAGCATACTCATCAATAGCAGTATTACAAACATAATCCCTTGTCCAAGATGGAGCCTAGATCACTCTGGCAGACCTTCTTAATTCAGGCTGCTCAGGAATATGTTGAGTAACATCTAAAATATTAGAATTAATATCTGAAGAAACATTAGAGTTTTCAACCAAAGGTTCAGAAACATTTAAAACAGGAGATGCAGCCTGGTTCTGTTGCAAAAGACTTACATGTCTAGTTGGTGGAAAATCATCATAGTCTATAGTAACTGGAGTAGAAAGAGGTAAGAAAATTTTGAAGTTWTCATGAGAAGAATGTTGCCTTTTAAACTGAAAAGGAAAATGTTTTTCATAAAACTTAACATCCCTAGAAACAAAAAWCTTATTACTRGACAAGTTAAGGAGTTTGTATCCTTTTTGTGTACTGGGATAACCTAGCAAAACACAAGGGTCAGCCCTGGAAGCAAATTTATGCCTATTTTGCTTCAAAGTAGAAGCATAGCAGAGGCACCYAAARACTCTKAGATGGTCCAAATTAGGTTTATTATTAAAAAGCTTTTCATAWGGTGTGGCATAGTTAAGGCATGAYAATGGCATTCTGTTAATCAGATGTGTTGCACACATTACACTTTCTCCCCAGTACTTGATTGGTATATTAGACTGAAAGTATAGTGCCCTTGYTGTCTCTAGCAGGTGTCTATGCTTTCTTTCTACTATACCATTTTGCTGAGGAGTTTGTGTACAGGAAGTTTGAAGTAATATACCTTGTTGTGTAAAGAATGTTTGCATTTTTCCYTTACACAACTCAGGTGCATTATCACTCCTTACCTTTTTTACTTTAGTGTTGAATTGTGTACAAACATATAGATAGAAATTGATAAAAGTTTGTATAGAGTCTGATTTATCAACTAGAAAGAAAACCCAAGTAAACCTGGTGAAATCATCAACTATAGTCATGAATGTAGTACAACCATTGTGATTTACAACTTTATAGGGACCCCATAGGTCTACATGTAGTAATTCAAAGGCAGTACTTGTCTGAGTGGTACTAGTAGTAAATGGTAACCTAGTTTGCCTAGCTAAATGACAGACTTGACAAAAACAGGATTCAGTACAGCACTTGACATTTAAATCATCCAAGACTTTATTTAATTTGCTAAAAGCTAGGTGCCCTAGTCTAAGATGCCATAGCTTGGCTATCTCAACAGAAGCATTATTATTAGACAATAAAGCAGTAGAAACAGTAGTAGTAGACTTGATGGTAGTAGCAGCTTGCAAAAAACTCTCATGCAGGTGATAGAGACCATTGATCAGTTTACCAAGCTGCTGATGCTTGCTCAGTGAAAGGTCTTGAATGTAACAATTTTTGTCAGAAAAATATATGTTACAATTTAGGTCCTTACTAAGCTTATGTATAGATATTAAGTTGAAAAGAAATTCAGGAATATGTAAGACATTTTTTAATAAAAGTTTGTTTCCAAATTTCACTTTCACCTCTGTGTTTAACAAGAACCCTACTACCATCAGGGATAGTAATGAATTTTTTTTCATACTCAATATTAGTGTAACAAGAAAATTTGCTTAGATCATAGGTCATATGGTTTGAAGCTCCACTATCCAAAATCCAAGAATTTAAATGAAAAGACATGAGGCAATGAGTAACTGCAACCAAGGCTATGTCCTCTGCTGTAGGTGCAGTAGGAGCTGAAGTAGAAGATGGTTGTTCCAACAATGAGAGAAGATGTGTATACTGATCTGCAGAAATGGTTGGGTTGATATGGACCTGAGAAATCATAGACTCTGATGGTGTTGGTTCACAAGCAACTRCTGCAACCTTTTGATTCTTCCATTTCTCCTTAAATTCCTTGGGAACTCCATGCAGCTTCCAGCATTTGTCCTTGGTATGTCCTGTGTTCTTGCAATAGTCACAAGTGACATTGGCCCTTTTGTTTCCACCTTCATGTGCTTTCTTGAAGTGTTGACCCCCAAACCTCTTTGCTGTTCGTTTACAAGGTTCACACTCATTTGATGTAATAACGATTCTTGTTATGTGACACCGAATATTTTGCATGTCATCATCCATTGACATCCCCCATCAGAAGCATCTACCGCTTTTCTTAAGCCAATCACATTTTGGATGTTTATTCTTTTATTATATTAATGTATTTTGAGATTTTATTTTCAGTATGTATTATATCGATTGCTTCAATAAAATGTTTTTCTATTCTTCCTCAACTTCTTTGCATTTTAGTTTCTTTGTTTTCTGCTGCATTTTTTACATGGTATCAGAGTTAGCTTATTTTATCCTGGTTTCTCTGTGTTTTTGCAGTATTAAATCTACAGTTGAGATAATCTGGTTCGTTGCATTACTGCATTTGTTTCTTCGAAATTTTTGTGGTATGTTGCTGTCTGCTTTGTTTTTGTGTTTTCTGCTTGTTTCTTTGTTACAAAATCTTGAACTTTCTTCAAACATATTGCATGGCATTTGTTGTGAACAGTGTTTACCTTGGTCTTCTGGGATCCCACCTTTCATTTTATAAATCCAGTGATTCAGTAACTTTCAGAGAAGTTCCAGGGTTGGTTACATGATGGAAACGATCATTGATCGTTTTTTCTCTAAAACAAGGTTGTTTCATTGATGGAGCCGTTGACACCCATGGTTCACCTCTTCAGGTTGTTGGGGGAAGTGGAACACGAACATCATTCTTGTTCATTCAAGTGTGACAGCACATAGCCAGAAGACTATTGGTATTTTGATTCTGCCGCAGTTTGGATAATCTCAATGAGGTTTGGGAACTATCTGGGTACTCTATTTTTGTTCTAGAGATTGCAGAAATTGGGGAAGTACAGATTCAGTTTCTTTTACTAAGTGAAATTATGGGATGACTGAGATGTGCTTGTATGTTCAGTGCTTGGGGCTTCTTGTTTGTTTAATTTGCTGTATATGTGCAGAAGATGCTCAGCATGCCCGAGGAAGATGCAAGCTATAACAGATATCTATGAAGCTGGTCGCATCACAATGTAAGAACTCCCTCTTATGCATCTTATGCCAGCAGCACTACCTTTCATCATGAAGCCATTACAGGCTCTTAACAGAGAGGCTCACAAGAAGTGTCACATCTCGCTGTCTCCCCTTGTGAGATCAATGGCCATGCCGCAGGGTGTTGGGGGTCAACTTAGACACTGAGGTGAAAAGGCATGTCTTGTGATTTGAAGACACGGATACAGCTAATGCTGACTGCATGGGAGTTCCCAGGAATTAAGAGAAAAGAGGAGAATCCAAAAAGGTTGCAGCATTGTTGTGAACACACCATCAAGTCTATGATATTCTCGGATCCATATCACCCCATTTCTGCAGTCGTATACACATCTTTTCTCATTGTTGGAACACGTTCTACTTCGCTCCTACTGCACTCAGGGGGGGGCAAAGGGACATCTGTTGAGTACTCTATGCCTCATGTTTTCATAAATTTTGGATTTGGATAGTGGAGCTTCAACATTGACTTAAATGATCAGAATTTTTGTTAACTAATATTGGATTAAACATCTCGATTATTCCCTGATGTCGGGTTCTTGTTAACAGAGTGAGTGAATTTGAAAAATTTTATAAAAATGGTACTATTCTAGAATTTTCAATCGTCACTAATCATCATATAATAGCTTGTAAGGGACCTAATTGTATATTTTTCTGACACAATTTTATTCAGACTTCACTGCAGTCTCGTTCGGTAACTTTATTTCTCTATCACTCCATGAGGTGTTGCCAGCTGTCTCTATCATACTACTACGTTTTGCTTTTGTCTAAATAAGTTCTGTTGAGATAGCAAGTATGGCATCTTCTGATGGCACTGCTTTAGATTAATAGGTTGGCATGATTATGTCAGGCTTGTACTGAAATTGTTTTTTTAGTCTGTTCATTCTAGCAACTAGGTAGCTTTTACTACTGTTACCACCAGAAGTACTGGTATTGATACGAATGTATACATGTAACCTGATGAGGTCCTATATTGAATCACAAGGTGTTGTACTACATCGGATGTATAGTTTGATGATTTCACAGGTATTACTTGGGGTTTGTATTCTGTTGTAGTAGGACTCTATCAAACTTTTATATTTCTTTTTGTGTTAGTACACCATTCAACATAGTAAAAGGTAGGGTGATAACTGCAACTGATTGTGTAAGAAATGCAAACATTCTTTACACAGTTATTTTTCAATTCATGAACCAATCTCGCAATGGGGGTTATAGTCGAAAGCTCAGTAAGACGCGCAAGGCCCGGTTTCTTCAATGCTTTTAAATAAGTCTGGGGAGAAGGATTATGTTGCACCTATGATTACGAATGCCATTTCTGCCTATTATGCATAGCCACTGAGTTTATGAAAATCTTTTATTAAACCTAACTCTCGCTCTCTTCTCTTCATCTCGTGCTAATTAAGGTCTTTGTGCCTTGCTTGTTCTACTTTGAAGCAATAGGCATAGAATTGCTTCAAGGTAGACTTGTGTTTTGCTAGGTGGGGGGGATATCCAGTAGCACAAAGGATCACAATCTTAATTGTCGACGTAGTTTTTTGTTTTAGGGATGTTGAAGTTTTATGCGAGAAACATTATTCCTTTTCCGTTTTTTAAAAGGCAAATTTTCTATGAAACTTCGGTGTGTTCCCTGTACGGCTCTTTTCCTATCGTACCTTATGGACTATGTGATGTGTTTTCCACAATAGACATGTAAGTTTTGTGAACAGAGCAGGCTGATCTCCTGTTTTATAACTGGTTCTGACCTCTTTGAAGTTTGAACTTAATGTCTATTTCGAGATAGTTAGATTCTCAATACTATTAGTTGATTACTCAATATTTCAGACGCATGGAATATAAGGGTCTGCTAGGTGATGGCTCATTTGGACAAGATCTTGTATGTAACATGTGTTGATGATTATGCTTATTCCTGTTCAATTAATTGCTTGAGGTTTCCGTCGGCATAACAATCTTCATCTCTT
>SNQN01004998.1:17733-32838 GCA_008642245.1 Bassia scoparia | reverse complement strand
TTTCAATCAAAATTAAATTAAATTGACAAAAAATCATGACCTTTTTATTTAAATACCTTGCTTAGTATATATGGTAAGTATATAAAGTATATGGTAAGGAATACATAATAAATAAATAAAACCTTTACGTTTTTGTACTTGACATATATACTACGAGTACTAAGCAAGTTAATAACGATACATGCATAAAATGTTTCAATCTAACTTAAATTAAGTTGGCAAAATTTTATGACCATTTTTTTTTCAAATGGAAGAAAGAATACTCCCTCCGTTCCACGAATAAGGTGTCACATACTATTTGGTCCTAAAATATGGAAACTAATATAAAAAGGGAAGTGGGGTTTTAAAATAGTTTTAGATTGGAGAGAGAAACAAATAAATTGTATTGGTTAATGTAAATGAGTGTGTTACAAGTGGAAGAATGGTTTCCACATGGTGGACCACCACTATTAAAGAAATAGTATAAGGTTTCCTAAAATGGAATAAAGTGGAAATGACAAGATATTCATGGAACGTCAATATGAGGAAAGTGGTAGGAAATTCATGGAAAAGAGGGAGTACATACAATGATAAAATCAAAATATTAATTTTTTGGAAAAGATAGACAATTAATTAGCAAAATTAATAGAGAGATTAATCATAACAAATTTGAAAAGAATATTTAAACAGTTATATTGAAAATTAATTTTTAACTATTTCGAAATTCATACAAAAAAGCACGCATAGCTTGCATAAAATTCTAGTGGCACCATGTTGGATGGTGATTTTATTGTATGCCTGACACCATCTTAGATTGTCCAAAGGATGCCATTGTCTCTCCAAGATATTGGTGATTGATTTGCCTTCAATGGTTATAGTTTACCAAAATGAGGAGGCAAAAAAGTATATTTTTTAAAAAATAAAATCTAAAGAAATCTTTGATCATGTGCTCCTGTTGTGGTATGGTGATTTAAATGTATGCCCAAAATCCAAATMCTTGTTACTGTTTAGTAAATTCTGGTTTCTGCTTGTTCCTTTTGTGTTTCAGGAAGGACTCGAGTTGATGGAAAAGAATTTTTTCGCCAAGTCAGGTARCCTCTTWTCCGCAGCTWATCTTATCAATTAAATCATAKCWTTTTACCTTTTACTTCTCCCTTGAGGTGTSTTGCTTCATTTCGAATGCTTTTGTGTCCCAACCTTTTCTTGTRGCTGGTTGTCTTTCTGTGAAAGCCAAACTATTGTTTCTTATTGCAWATAACTAGTGTCCTSAMGTGATGTGCATCATGTCCAATGTTAAGGGATGCGGAATTCAATTTGGTGATAAAAGTACGCATTGAATAAAAATCATGTCCATGATAGAAATAAAAATGCTATCCAAATTTTCTTTTTACGTAATTGGAAAATAAGGTTGGGATTGGTATCCAAATATCCTTTGATGTTCCTCTGTATTGGACTCCATCCAAAAAATACATCTGCTCCTTTCTACATTACTGGTGTTCCATTGTATTGGTAGTTCACTTTTGTTTTTCAAATATTACTTGTGATCATATTTACAAGTATAATATTAAGTCATTGTTGTAAATGATGTTATATAGCATAAACACTCAAATTCAACGTAACCAAAATTACAAATAAGTCTTCTTTGCCAATTAGTTTCATTGGTCAATTTATTATTCTTGTAGGATTTAAGGATCCCTAATCCTTTGGTTTTTTTTTTTTTTTTTTGTTATCAGAGTCGTCTCTCTTATAACAATTTGGTGCCTTTTAGCAAATGGAAGGACCTGAATTCAGACACAAGCAAACAAAAGAAGTAATGTGACTTTCTACTAACTGTTATCTGTTGGATTTCTTTATTGCTGCAAGTGATTAATATTATGTTTTTGAAAAGTTTTATTAACAAAAAAACTTATGATGCATAATCTTCTTTAGCTTTCTTTGATTATTGACTTTCCCCTGGTTTTTTTGGCTATAACCATCATCTTGTCCACTTATCATTAAATGAAATAACTCATGGGATTTAGGTTTGCGCAGACAACTAAAATATTTGCCATCATTAACCAATCTCTAAATGACACCGCTCAAGCAACATTGGCCCCGAGACAAGTTAAATGATAAGAATCAAGCACTAACCCACTAATCACAACCTAAGTAAAGAATCCTCTAAGGATGGATAGTAAGTAAAAGCAAGGATGATTAAAAGTATTATAAGCCTTTAAAATCAACGCGTAAATTATAATTTAATAACAAATGTAGCCTTCAAAGTTCATTACAATAATCTAGAGATAAGAATAATATATAAAAAGTTTTAAATGACAAACCAATTGCCCAAAACAGAGTATAAGATGAAAGTTTTGCCCCATGACCGGGTGTGCCGCAACCATATTGCTTGCCAGCCCAATGCTTGAAGCTTTGGCTGGTTTTCACGTGATTCGCTTGGGTAAAGTGAGCCCTGTGCGTGTGGGTGGATCAGCTGCAGAAGCAAAGCCACTCCGAACAATTATCCATCTTTGCCTATCTTTGCGTCAGCTCTCATTCTCATGCGCTAATATAACCGCTAGCCAAACAACTCCCATACAACCGCAACTCTTCCTACAAGCCACTCATAATACTTTACAACAGAAAATGAAAACAGCTAACATGAAATCCATGACCACAACTATACCGCGGTAAATCCGCTTTTTTGGACTTATTTCAATTTAATTAATATATCGCAATCGAAATCATTGAGCATTAGACCATTACCTGTAGTGTGGGGATCGCGCTATATAATAATGGCCAAAAGTTGGAGTATAAAGTAAGCGTATATACGCTCGCCTATCTAGAAGACGTATATACGCTGCTCATCCCTCCAGACCGTAATAAATAGTTCTCCTCCTCCTTTCTCGCGAGCCTCCCCCTCCACCGGATGCGAGCTGGTAATACCTCACTTTCTGCCACTTGCATTGCACATCCATCTAATTGCTCAATCTCTCGCCGACACACTTAATTCGACTCACTATTTTCCGGGTCTCTAGTCTCATATTCTTCCAAAATTATGTTCTAAAATCATCTCTTCACCTGATACGCAATTGTTCCACTTTTCGTCCTACTTACATGCCCAGACTTCGAACCCAACACAAGCTGTTCCCCTTCAGAATCTCGCTTGCAATAACTTCTCACCTCATAATCACTAACCTTTTCTAGGGTTAATGTCACTCATTTTCTTAATCTTCTGACCATGTCCGACATAAATCTAGTTTTCCAACAACTTAACACACTACATACCAACTCAGAGTCTTCTGGTTCAACATCCTGAGTTCGTTTTGACACGCGCGAAAACCAATAGGCTTCTGAACTTCGTGAGATTAGATCACTGTCCGGTTTTAGAGGCAACATAATTCTTCTCACTCATTATTCTTTTAATTTGAATTTAAATTACCCCATCATTTGATGTATAATTTTTCGTCATTTGTTTTTTTCAACTTTAATATATAAGGTGAAGGGATTTATTTATAAATCGCATGACTCAAACGACTAAAACTCCTATTTAATCGTTCCATGTATATGTAGGTTTTCATAATTTTTTCATTGTTTTGGTTTTTCATTCCTTTTCATTCTCCCATGGTTATCTCTCTACGTTATTGAGCCTAATCTCCTTTGTACTAATTGAGGCTATGATATTCTGAATCTATACTATCGTCCAATCTTCGCTTTTGATGTGGGATGGATTGACAGCAGCAGGAAAATGTAATAACAGTTTCCAATCTGCGCTCATTTTCATTCATTCATGAAGCCCTACATATTTCTTTTTCCATCCAACCAACACTTTGTTTATATCTTGTCTTTGTATAGCGCCTCATGGCTGATAAGATGCCTTGACGTTTTCGCCTTTCGTTTTATTTTAGAACTACACAAACATTGTGGCTTTATTTGTTTGCCCAGAATTTTGTTGGATGGTTTTAATAGAGAATGCTGGTTTGTATAAATCATTATTAATATTTTCGAGTTCATTATTACTTGCACATTCATCTAGTCATATACTGTTTGTGCTTCTATGCTATTCTCTATATATTATTATTGCTCTTGCATAATTAATAACAAAGACCTTGAAATATGCTGAATACACTTTAAATAGATCCTTGATTATATTACGTTATTGCAGCAACCACACCCTGAATTTTGTCAAATGGATCACCCCCTGCAAACAACAGAGCTCTTTTACCATAATTAGATTATCACAATCATAAGCGTCACTAGGTTATTAGTTGTGGAGGTCTAGTCACTCCTAATTGTGCATATATGAACATACTTTCAATATCATTAATTTTTTTTATACGGGCATAAGTAAGCTGTCAAATAAAATAGGAAGATGTGCGAAATCATAAGTATGGCTCATAAGTTGTGTGCATCAAATAAATCGTTTTTTGGATGGAAATTAACAATGGAACAACCCTTTGGAAGATGCAAGAAAGGCAACCAATTGTTTGATCTAAATGCGAGGCGGATTGGTTATTGATTCAATCCGTGAGGCAAAATGTTCCCCCTTTATTGTCAATGAACCCCCATCCACACGAGTCATTCAATTAAAAGAGTGTCGAAATTTAGAATATGCGTAGCGATGGGGACATTATAGCGGAGAATTGGAGAGAAATTTTAAGAAGTGAAGAAATTTCCCTTAAGTCTAACTCATTTTTTTTGGAGTTATTTGATCAAAATAGAGAGTGTATAACGGAGCACTTATCACGGAGCATAGACAGGATAGAATGACGCCGTATCTTTCCCGCTGGGTATATACATTACTATAGTGAAGGCAATCATCAGGCATATGGGATACCCCCTTATATTAGAAAACAGACATCTTTCATTATTGACCAAACATCATATTCCTTTCTGTTGAAAAAGTTTCCCCCCATAACGGCACCACGTGCGTGCTATCAGTAACAAGGGTGTCAGAGAGACTGAGTAACAAGACCGCTGTTCTGGTCCAAATTCAAATTCTGGTAGGCTCGATGGTGTACGAAACGCCTTGCTCGATGTAACAATAAATCTGGTGGTGGTTTTGTTAGATCTGTGTAGGTTGGATAAACTTGTCCTCGCTACAACTCTGATGAGTTTAAATTAAACACTTACACTACTGTTTGGGCAGTGTGCCTTAGAATTCTGATTTTCTGTCAGTTTCTTCGCAATCTGTTAAAGATCTTTACAATATTTAACATTCTATTCAAATAGACATGTGTCTGTTGTAGGAGAGCTAGCGGTCTCTTCCACAGTCTACAACAGAATTGTGTTTATATATATTTCTCTGGGTGTTATGCATAAAACCGTAGGAAAGAGCTTGTAGTGATGAAAGCTGCAAAAAAAAGTCAGCCACCTGGTTCTGGGTCTGAGTGGTGTGCAGATGCTAATGACGCTCTACAGGCTTTAATTGGCCTAGTAATTTTGTAAGGGGGCGCGCGCCGACCAACCCGTAAATGCGCCACGAAATTCTGTTTTTGTAAACGTAAAGGAGATTTCTTTGCCTTTTGTGTCGATTCAATTAATTTTAGTTTGTTTATTTAGCGTTCTTGGTTTATTTTGCTTCAATATCTTTTTTGGAGGTCTGCCTAGTAAAGTGTCCTTACACAACCCGAAAAAAGTACTAAAAAATAGCACATTACGCCAAAAGAGGGCGAGACGCATAGGGGAAGAAGAGAGGAGGAAGGGGACGAGAAGAGGAAAGCGACGGGGAATGATGAAGTTATTTTTGTTCTTCCAATTAGTGTGACTTTTCATTATCACCTGACATCTAAAAGATTAACCTTCTAGTTGCCTCTTTCGACCCTAAACGGTAGAAATGTGCACCGCCTCTCTTTCTCTTCCCTTCGCCTTATCGGTCCTGCATCACCTCCGAAATCTATAAAGGACGCGTTATAGTTTATAGAGAGATAAACAAAAAGATATCGAGTTCTACCCCTGTCGTATGAATCGAACCATTAGGTAGACATGTTACTCTAAATATTGTGATGAAATGCTGATTTTTCGGTCCGTGTGGGGTTTGCCGAGAAGTGTAGGGGAACAACATCTAACATGCTTTATATGGAACTGCTTTTGGGTCTCAGATAACTTTAAAGAATTTGCCGGGGTCTTTCAACTGAATTATTGAGTATACCGAATTTCTAGAATTGGTCTGATACTTATTCAAAGATCAATAAGACTTAAGAAATATCCACCTTAATCAGTCATGTAACCCATAAAAAGTTTGTCATTTGAAGCAAATATTTAGTATCAATATCTTGGGAATTGAACCACCATATCTATCTGCTGTTAGGCTATACGGTTTTTATTTTCATACCTTATGATATAAGGTGTTTTTTTTTGCAAGTATATCGATTTATGCTATACTTGAGATTTGTTATGTTTTTTTGTGCGAGCTAGAGGTGGGTCCTAACAGAGTATAGCATCAGCTTCAGGGATAAGATATCTAGATCAACTGAAATGGAGTAATGATTACTTGAAATTCGCTGTAAAACTAAAGCGTGAGGTTAGAGGTTTTTTATATACCGGTTTCTTTTAGTTAATCCCTTCGTGTACCTCAACTTGAGAGTTGTTTCTTTTAAGCTATGTTTGTTTCCAACTAAATAAATTTATTATTTTGGGTTAACTATCACGAAAGTGCCCCTACTACAATAAGAGGGCTCACATGTGTAACAATATACTCAAGCATAATCAAACAAGGCAAAAACAAACAAGTACCAAACTCGGTCCCTCAAAACCGAGCGCCATCATTTGACTGTGCATTGGGTATTGGATCGGGTATAGATTAGATGTAATATCCAAAGAACGTCCGGAGTCGAAATGTTTAAAAACGCAAGTTGCTTTAATCAATGAGTAAGATTGCTGACATGAAGACTGATTTCATGCGCCTTTGTGGAGTAAATATGATTTATTATGTTTCTACGATATACCTACCTCTCTAGCAAGGTCTTTAGTCAAACTATTGTCAACACCAGAAGTCGAGCAAGCATAAATTAAATCCCATACGAGAATCAATACCAACTAAGTCTCGTCCAGTGAAGCTTCCAATGTAAGTCTCCGGAATCACTTTGGTAGATATGAACTCATCACCTGCCTTTCTCCTCCTTCGATCTCTTCCTGCTCCTACTATGTTCTCTCCAGTTAGATATCATGAGCCAGTTTTGTGGATATGGTAAAACCTTATTGCTGTTGATAAGTGCTCAATTTGTACTTTAGAACGTCAATTCGAGGTCGAGTGTTCTATAATATTTCAAATATGAAATAATTAAAGAGAAAAGATATATAAGGATCTATTCCGTTGCTGTCTGATGTGAACGGTGCTCTTAACATCCTCGCGTACCTTTTTCAAAGCTGCTTGAAATAAAGCAAGCAGCCCGCTGCTCGAACGATTGCTGGGAGTTCTAAAACTCAGTTTTGTGCCTCAGTTTCTGCTTTGGCATTTCCTAACTTGTGATGCGATGTTTTTTTAAGTCTTTGGGTAATTTATGGAGTTTTACTGGGCCAGCATTCCACAGCACAAATAGATCATTTATACTTATTCTCTTAAAGAATTCATGTGCTCAGCTCTAATTGACACTAATACAAAGCACTTGTTTTAGCCATCATGCCACATAATGTCTAAGAGAAAGAGAGAGAGAGAGATAGTTCATATATTACACAAGATGAGGAGAACTTGGGTAACTGAGCTCACTGGACGTGAATTCTTATGTTTGACAATACAGTTTGAAAGCTGGTATTCGTTCTTCTCAACATTGCTTTAAACTTAGTCCGTTGTGGAATTAAATCTACCGATCCCCATCACATCAATATGCTGTGTTGTTGTTTTATTTGCAAGATATATTGTTTACCACAATTGTGAGCCTCTTAATTGTAGTAAGAGCACTTCGTAGATTAACCAAAAATAATTAATTTATTTAAAGTTGGAAAAACATAGCTTAAGAAAACAACTCTCAAGTGAGAGGTAAGGGGATAACCAATGGTTAAACCTTCCCTCCGGTTCCAGGATCCTTAGGGATCGATTCTTATTCCCCCCTTTGTTTTCAGCTCTTAGCACCCAAAAAAAACAATCTCAAGTAATGTGCTCTAATACAAGTGAACTAAACGTAGATGAACAATCTTTATTTGATCATTGAATATAGTACAGCCATTCAGAATTCATTACATTCATTTACAAAAGAAGTCGTAAACAGAGAGTGTACAGTTGGCAAAGAAATGTAAACACAAATTCTCACAGTTACTAAATGCTTAAATAGTCAGTTTATTTTGTTTATTTCACACTATGATTGAGACTAGAAACGAGCAAGTAGAAGGGAAGAAGAGAGAGAGGACGGGTAATTTCTTCCTTTGGGAAAAGAAGAGGAACTTTTTTAATGCTAAGTCACAATTTTGGAGAAAAAATAAACTTCATCATTGTCCCCTCCCTTCTCTTCTATCTTCACCTTTCCTCCTCTCTCTCCCTTCGTCCCCTCTTTTTGCTATTCAAATATGGTGTTAGCACTTTTCTTGAGGTAGCCACCCAGAAAAACTTAACAAGATAAATAAACAAAAAAAGAATAAGGACAAAGAATATTTACCTTCGCACTTACGGGTTAGCATGCCCTTCAAAAATGTAGTAGAGGTCTTTATTGTCGACGAACCAAAAATCTCATCACTTTCCGAAGCGTTCTCTCTGTATAGGCATATAACCAATAAAAAAAAGGACTTTAAAATCATCATCTCATAAACACATGTACCTATTGAAGAATGTAAAATTGAAGATGTCTTACAGATTGCGAGAAAAACTGAAGAAAACTCAGATCTAAGGCAACAACTGCAACAAGTAGTGTAAGTTTATTAAAACCTACTAATTCAGAGTTTAGAGAACAAGCTTTTAGCCAAAGCTAACAGTGTCAAAACCAACGACCATATTATCATTTAGATCGAAAGGCCTACCCAGAATTCAACAATACCACGAAACACTAGCCTTTCCTACTACTTTGCTACACTTGTGAATATCCAGTGTAGGGGGAAACTTTTTCCAACAGAAAGAGAGAGGCTACTGTAGGTTGGTCAGATCATGAAGATCGTTTTAATTTGACTATATGTGAATTGACCAGATCGTAAAGGCACAGCGCGAAAGATGGGCAATCATCTGTCTTGCATACTGTTGATTGCTGCCGTAACGTATTCTCACTTTTGATCTATATAATAGTGGTTTTTAAGCAAATCTCAGAACTTCTTTTGCACGATTTCTTATATTCTCTCCACTTCATCCAGCTATATGTATATATTTTAATTTCCTTTTAAATGTGAGGACTGTGATGGATGACAAAGGATTTCCTATAAAATATGGTTTGTCTCAAGGGTTGGCGTTGAGCACTTGAAGCCTCTTCTTTTCGTTGATACTCCTTTTTCAGTTATAATGAAATGAAAGTGGCACGCAATCCAAGTGAGATATCATGTCGAATTATTTGTTTGCAATGATATTGCATGAGTGCTGTAAACAAAACTCGATTATGACCAAATTGGAGCAATGAAGACAAAGGTTGGAATCTAGAGGATTTAAGTTATCGAATTAAGACCATCATAATTTGAATGCCATTTTGGGTCAAAGAGCAGGGCAATGAACAGTGTGGTGAGGTTGGATTGGAAAGGATATGCCATGAGTGATGTTTTAAATATCTTGGTCAACCATCCAAAAGAATGTGTATTTGACAAGATGGCTTGCACGGTAAGATCTGTCAGGCTCAAACGCGCGATGCTACTCACTGGAGTGTTGTCGCGATTGATCATCCCTTTAAAGTGAAGCTTGAAGAATTCTATGTACATATATTGGGCCTTGAAACGGAACAATACTCAACAGAGATGCGGATGTTGAGATATGAGATAGTGGCTGAATACATGATCGACGCATAAATTAAAATGAATTTACCCTTAGCAAGTTAGTTGTTGTGGATATTGCAGCCAAGTTTAAGGAAACAGCTTTGTGTTCGGTTGGACATGTAAGATCAGGGACGAAAAGTGGAACAATGTAGATCAGGAGGGTTTAAACAAGGTAGAGATGAGACCGAAAATGACTTGAGGTGGAAGGTTATGATTTGCAGAAACATGAGGCCCTCGATCGTAGGTGCAGGAGGAAAATTTATGTGGATGGACTTTCCGGGATAAATCACTTTTGGTCCATATTAGACCGACACTCATTACTTAGGACAGCAGGCAATCTGATTGATTTGATGAACGAATAAAGGGCCTTATTTGTCATGATTGCATGTGTTTTCAATTAATGTTGAAGGTGTGAGGTTGTAGAAGAGTTGCGTTGCTTGGAGTTGGTTGGTGTGGCTGAGATGAGGCAAGATGGAGGCAAGATGGTGTTTGGAGGTGGCTGCAGCTCGATCACCCATGCACTGCACAGCTCACTTTACCCAAGGCGCGTATCACGTGAAACACCCAGCCAAAGCTTCAAGGCATATGGGTGGGCAAGCATATGGTGCGCACACCCGTCGGGGCAAAACTTTATCTTACTCTGTTTTGGGCAATTGGGTTGTCATTAAAAACTTTTTTAATTTTTCTTATCTCTAGATATTGTAATTGAACTTTGAAGGCTACAATTTGGTTATAAACTTAGCATAACTAGGGTTGTGAATTAAAGCGTCTAAAATCTTTAATCTTAAGCTTGGGTACTTTACTAATCCATTCCTTAGAGGATTCATTTACTTAAGTTGTGATTAGTGTGGTTAGTGCTTGATTCTTATATTTAACTTGTCTCAGGGGACACATGTTGCTTGAGCGTGTCAATTGTAGAGCATGTGGTTAATGATGGCAAATAATTTTAGTTGTCTGTCACCTATATCCCATGAGTATATTTCATTTAACTGATAAGTGCAACGATGGATGGTTTACTAGCCAAAACCAGGGGAAAGTCAAATAATCAAAAGAAAGCTAAGAAAGATTATGCATATAGTTTTATTGCTTATAACTTCAAAACATATAATATTATAATGCAGCCAATAAAGAATCCAAAGATACAGTAAGTAGAAAGATCACATACTTCTTTGTTTGCTTGTGTGAATTCAGGTCCTTACATTTGCTAAAAGGCATCCAAATTTTCATAAGAGAGACGACTCCTGAATAACAACCAAGGATTAGATCTTACATCCTACAAGCGAATAAATACAATTGACAAATGAAACTAATTTGGCAAGAAGACTTTATTATGTTACATTTGTTACGTTTGGAATTTGAAGTGTTTAATGTATTAATACATCATTTAACAACCATGACTTTATTATTAACTTGTAAATATGATCACAAAGTATATTGAAAACAAAGTGAAACACAATACAATTGACAGTATTATGTAGAAAGGAGGATGTATTTTTTAGGATGGAGTCAACTAATCAGAGGACATCAAAGAATATTTGGTATACCAATCCCAACCTTATTTTCCAAATTAAAGATAAAAGAAATTTGGTAGATTTTTGATTTTATCCATGGCATGATTTTATTCAATGCGTACTTTTATCACAAATTGAATTCCGCATCCCTTAACATTGGACATGATGCACACACATCAGGACATCAGTTATATCAATAATGACAACACATAGTTTGGCTTTTCACAGAAACAAACAGCGACAAAAAGGTTGGGACAAAAAGCATTCGAAATGAAGCAAGACACTCAAGGGAGTAAAGGTACATGTTATGATTTTTGGTATAAGATAAGCTGCGGAAAAGAGGATACCGTGCTTGGCGAAAAATTCTTTTCCATCAACTCGTAGTCTTCCTGAAACACAAAAGGAACAAGACAGAACCAGAATTTACTAACAGTAACAAGAATTTGTTGGGCAATACATTTAAATCAACTACACAACAGGAGCACATGATCAAAGATATCTCTTAGATTTTAACTTTTTTAAAAAATATACTGTTTGCCTCTCTATTTTGGTAAACTATTAACATGAGGCAAATCAATCACCAATATCTTGGAGAGACAATGGCATCTTTGGAAATATAAGATGGTGTCAGGCATACATACGCCATCCAACATGGTGCCACTAGAATTTTATGCACGCTATGCTTCCTTTTTTGTATGAAATTTCGAAATAATTAAAAAATATTTTCAATATAATTGTTTAAATATTCTTCAATTTGTTATGATAATTCTCTATTATTTTTGCTAATTAATTGTCTATTTTTCCAAATTATATTTTGATTTTATCATCGTATTTTATCTCTTTTCCAGAATTCCTGCCACTTTCCTCATATTGACGTCGAATGAATATTCTGTCACTTTCAACTTTATTCCATTTTAGAAACCTTATATTATTTCTTTATAGTGGTGGTCCAGATGTGGAACCATTTTTCACTTGTACACAACTCATTTACATTACACCATGCATTTATTGTTTCTCTATCCAATCTAAACCTATTTTAAAACCCACTTCCTTATTATTTAGTTTCCATTATTTAGGACATAGTATGTGACACCTTATTCGTGGAACGGAGGGAGTATTTTTCTTCCATTTGAAAAAAAAAATGGACTAAATTTGCCAACTTAATTTAATTTAGATTGAAACATTTTATGCATGTATCGTTTTAACTTTGCTTAGTACTCGTCGTATATATGTAGTAGCAAAAACGTAAAGGTTTTATTTATTTATTATAGTATGCCTTACCATACATATTTTATACTTACCATATATACCTAACAAGTATTTAAATAAAAGGTCATGATTTTTTGTCAATTTAATTTAATTTTGATTGAAAAAATTATACATATACCAGTATTATAGTAATTATAAAAAGTTATGTTTTTTTTTAATTGTGAAGGAGTATTGAAGACTTTTCATAGGGGACCCATCCTCCCCCTTCCCTTTGTAATAAAGATATTGACTTAGTGGCTGATTTCTGGAATAAGCAAAATTTATTATAAACGTTTCTGCCTCTCACTGAACTCGTATACCTCGAGGTATCGAAAGCAAATCAATTCTAATACTCTGACATCCTCATTTACAACAAAAATTGCATGTCAATCTTCTGTGCGGTTGTGCAACTCATCACGACACTCAGATACTTTATTTTTACTAAAAAGTGAGTTTTGTCTCAAAGACAAGTCCGACACTTTTTCTCAAAGTTAATTTATCAGAAACACTTAAGCCGTGTCTGAATAACATAGATGCAACAGACGAGGCATCTCTTGCGTAGCAAAATGTTGGATCATTCAAGTATTCAGAATTATATATTATAGATCATCGAGTAAAATTATGCATAAAAAGAAATTCACAAACTCACCACTTTCGCGATCCGAGTCAAGACTGAAAGAACCAGGGTGCTTGAAGCGTAAGATCCAGATGCCTCTGCTTTTGAAAATGATACGAAGGCGCCTGGTGATGCTGATCTTAGATGTTTGATGGTGACACAGTGCAGATATAATAGGAGGAGAACCAGGAGGAGTGAGGCGAGCAGTGCTAGGTTTGCGATCTAAACAAAAGACCTGGGTGATATGCGAGGCCTTCGGTGCTGCTATACACAAGGAACACAAAGAAATTGAATATAATCATTTGTTTAAGCGAGTTTCAGACTCATGTCACATGCTGACTATTTTTTTTGCAACCTGCCTTAAACCTGAAAATCTAACTCAAAAAGATGTGGCAGTGAAAAAACAAATAGGGGGGAGGGGGAGCTATTTGGGAATTGCACATTAGTTTGGAGTTGGAATTGCAAGTTAGTTTTACGGGTCTATCATACTCCTGTACTGACAGTTTGACATATGTGCACTACAAGCAATAAAAGAATATTTTCGCACTGACAAAATTTAACTTACCTCCTGCGTCACGATCATCAAGATATTGAGTTTTCAACGTTCACTCGACTCTCTGTTGAAGAATATGTGACAGGGTTGAGTACATCATTCTGATGTTAAAAACAAAGGCAAATAACACATTAGTGACTTATTAATAGGTGAGATCCTAGACCCTATCTTAGTCATAAAGCATTACCATAAGGCTATGACTACTTCATTTTTAAACTCTTTTTCCTTTCTTTGGATACTATGTCATTCGACACTTTCTTATAGTTTCCCTCAAATACAAATTTTGGCTGCACGGAAGGATCAGTAAGATCACACATATTCCGTAATCCAAATTCTTGCTAATGTTCTTATTTTAATTTTTTTTTACTTGGCTAACTTTATTTTAAAGATTGTGAGTTACTATTTTTTAAACTTTACCTTTAGCTTTTGTCATTTCCCACTTTTTAATTTTCCAACACCCTACACATGCACTTTTGACAATCATACATGTGGCTACCCACCTCAACTACTCATTCCTTTATATGTGGTGATTTGGTCATGTAAAAGTTATTTGGATCGGAAGGAGTGAATAGGTAAAATAATTAAACTTCAAAGTATTCTCTCATCACACTTAAAAAAGCAGATTTCATCAAAAATGTGCAAGTACAATCAGTACTTCCAAAGTGTGCAAACCATATAGTTAAAGTTGGGTTTTATAGAAGTGTTAACTTATTTTCCTTCAAATTTAAAATAGAGATATTTATTGCAACAGGACATTGGAAATAGCATGAGTACAACTCCATTTTTGACTGTTCAATATGACTGTGGGGTAGGGACTCCATGGTAGTTGACTCCTGCCTGTCACAAATGCATGAGATTTTTAAATACACAAATCACATAAAACAATGGTATTGGCAGAGCAACTCAACTAAATTGTGAAATTGTTTAAGTACTACTGTGTTCTTTTTCTTTCTTGAGGGACGCATAAGTGGTCTTTTCTGAAGACCTCAACGCATGAAATCAATCAGATTCAGAATTAAAAATTCAACTGTGCTGAATGTGAGTTTTAGGGGAGTGACCTGTACAATGATCAAGAGGAATCTTCTACACTATGCAACAAATAATTCTACAATTACCATGATTACATATGTAAAAATTCTTTTCTTCGTAATTTAATTATTCACATAACATATAGAATAATTCATAAAAGATTACTGCTTTGGATCATATAGCGTGCAACGATAATATTCTCTTTCACTACGCTACAACATTCTAGATCAACTCCCAGCAAGATCTTGTTAAGTAATCCTCTCAAAAATACACATTCAGCTATGGATTGTTTTATAGCTGAAATTTAGTTTAAG
>SNQN01004998.1:0-15123 GCA_008642245.1 Bassia scoparia | reverse complement strand
ACACCATCTTTGCCTCAGTCTCAGTCCACACCAAACAACTCCAAAGCAACCGCAACTCTTCCCTACAAGCCTCCACCCTTCAACATAAATGAAAACACATGCAAATCCATGACAATAAGGCCACGTTTATTCGTTCAATCAATCAATCAATCATAGACTTAGTCCCATAAATGGGGTCGGCTAATATGAACCAAAAGTGATTATTCCGAGAAGTCATCCACATAAATTTTCCTCCTGCACCCCTACGATCGAGGGCCTCATTCTCTTGCAAATCCATCTACCTTCCCACCAAGTCATTTTCGGTCTCTCTCTATCTTGTTTAAAATCTCCCTGATACAATTGTTCCACTTTTCGTCCCTATCTTACATGCCCAAACCAACACAATATGTTTTCCCTTAACTTGCTTGCAATATCCACAACACCAACTTTTCTAAGGGTAAATTCATTTTTAATTCTATCCCGTAGAGTGTTCCCACACATCCATCTCAACATCCGCATCTCTGTTGAGTATATTCCTTTTTAGAGGCCCAATAATATGTACAATAGAATTTTTCCTTCAACTTTAAAGGGATGATTCAATCGCACAATACTTCCGTGGACGCTCTCCGTTTGAGCCACTCTGACGTGAACCACATCTTGGTCAATATCACCATTCTTTTGGATGGTTGACCCAAGATATTTAAAACATTCACTCATGGCCATATCTTTTCCATCCAACCTCACCACACCTTCATTGCCACTCGCTTTGACCCAAAATGGCATTCCAAATACGATGTCTTAATCCGACTTAACTTAAATCCTCTAGATTCCAACCTTTGTTTTCATTGCTCCAATTTGCCATTAATCCGAGTTTTAGTTTCACCCACCAATGCAAACATCTGCAAACAACATACACCATGATATCTCATCTTGGATTGTCCTTGTCACTTCATTTATAACCAAAAAAAACTCAAAAAAGGAGAGGGCTCAAGTGCTCAACGCCAACCGGGAAATCCTTTGTCAATCCATCACAAGTCCTCACATTTAAAAAGGGAAATTTAAAATCCTGATACATATAGCTGGAGAAGTTGGAGAGAAATATAAGAATGTGAAGAGAAGTTTCTGAGAGTTGCTAAACCATTTATTTGATCAAACTAGAGAAGTGTACGGCAGCATCAACAGTATGCATAGACAGATAGAATTGCCCATCTTTAGCGCTGTCCTTACTCGACAATTCACAATAGCAATTAAAAAGTCTTCATGATCTGACCAAACATCATATTCTTTCTGTTGGAAAAAGTTTCCCCATACACAGAACAAGTGTAGAAATAGTAAGGCTATGTTTCTGGTCCAATTCGAATTCTGGTAGGCTTTGATCTAAAATAWTCTGGTCTGGTTGGGTTTGTTAGACTTGTTAGGTTGGCTAAACTTGTCTCCTACAACTCTGATGAGTTTTAATTACACTTACACCTACTTGTTCGCAGTGTTGCCTTTAGATTCTGATTTTCTATCAGTTTCTTCGCAATCTGTAAAGCATCTTCAATTTTTTACATTCTTTCAATAGTACATGTGTTTATAGATATGTTCTTAACTTTTTTTATTGGTCGTTAAACTATACTAGGAAACGCTTCGGAAAGCTGATGAGATTTTTGGTTCCGACAATAAAGACCTCTATTCAATTTTTGAAGGGCTGCTAACCCGTAATGCGCAGTAAAGACATTCTTTGCCTTTTCATTTTTTGTTTATTTATCTTTGTTAATTTTTTGGGGTGCTACTAAAAGTGTCCTTAACACCATATTTGAATAGCAAAAGAGGGAGACGAAGGGGAGAGAGAGGAGGAAGGGGAGAGAAGAGGAAGGGAGGGGAATGGTGAAGTTTATTTTCCCTTCAAATTTCTCCAAAATTGTGACTTACATTAAAAAAGATTCCTCTTCTTTTCCCCAAAGGAGAAATTTCCCTCTCTTTCTCTTCCCTTCTGTTTCGTTCTATCCAATTATAGTGTGAAATAAGCAAAATAATGATCTATTGTAAGCATTTAGTAGACATGTTGAGAATTTGTGTTTACATTTTCTTTGCCAATTGTACATCTCTCTGTTTACGACTTCTTTTGTAAATGAATGTAATGAATTCTGAATGGCTGTACTATTCAAATGATCAAAACTAAGATTGTTCATCTACGTTTAGTTCACTTTGTATCAGGAGCACATTACTTGAGAGTTTTTTTTTTTTTTTTTTTTGGTGCTAAGAGAACCACTAGGGCGTGGATGAGAATCGATCCCAAGAGATCCTGGAACCGAGAGGGAAGCTTTAACCATTTGAGTTATTCCTCACTCTCACTTGAGAGTTGTTTCTTAAGCTATGTTTTGTCCAACTTTAAATAAATTATTATTTTTGGTTAACTACGAAAGTGCCCTACTACAAATAAGAGCTCACAAATTGTGGTAACAATATAATTGCAAATAAAACAACAAACACAGGCATATTTGATGTGCATGGGGATCGGTAGATTAATTCCAAACGTGGACTAAGTTTAAAGGAATGTTTGAGAAGACGGCGATACCAGGCTTTCAAACTAAGCCGACACTTGTCAACATAAGAATTCACGTCCAGTGAGRTCAATTGTCAAGTTCTCTCATCTTTGTAGATGTGAACTCTCTCTCTCTCTCTCTTCTCTTAGGCATTTGTGGCATGATGGCTAAAACAAGTGCTTTGTACTTAGTGTCAATTAGAGCTGAGCAATGAATATTTAAGAGAATAAGTATAAATGGATCTATTGTGCCTGATGGAATGCTTGGCCAAGTAAACTCCATAACACATTGTTGCTACATCTCCAACCTCTGTAACGCCAACATTGACACTTTAACCCAAGGACTTAAAGCTCATCGCATCACAGTTTAGGAGAATGCAAAGCAGAGAACTGAGGAACAAACTGAGGTTTTACTCCCAGCAATGGAGGACATGGGCTGCTTGCTTTATTCAAGCAGCTTGAAAAAGGTACGCGAGGATTAAGAACAGGTTACATGATCAACAGCAAACGACTGATGATACTGAACGATAGGAGCAGGAAGATCAGGACAGGCAGGGTTGTTTTTGTTCCGAGACTAGTTGCCGGGATTGAAGTTTATGCTGCTCGACTTCTGGCTGTTTGCAGGAGGAGTGAGAGTAACATAATATATTGTCATATTACTCCCACAAGGTGCTATGAAATCAGTCTCATGTCAGCTAATTTTAATGTAAGAGTGATCACTGGCCTTACACAATTACACAGGGCTGTTGGGAGGGAACCAGGGGTAGCCTGGCCGAGGCCGAATATGAACCAAACRAAAGCTTGTAGTTTTACACAAAATACATATCAATCTATTCTAGAGCGAACCTGATGATACCTAAACGGTGACGAAACTTGTATCAACCAATGGCAAAAAGAAAAACTTATAGGAGGAACTACTCTAACAGCAGATGCGATATGATGGTTCAGTTTCCAAAGATATAATACTAAAATATTTGCTCAAAGCGTTATGGGTTACAGATGAATAAATTCAGGGTCAGTGAATAGGGTATCCAAAGTGCCCCACAAATTCTAATATGAACCCAAGGTCCATATAACTTTAGGTGGACTTTTTGATCAAGATAATTTGAAATCTCTTCTCTCTCTAGACTTTTTTCTCACAGCTTTCCTCCTATTTTGCTCTGTTCTGCTCTTTTTCTTCGCCTATGGCGGAGATCAATCTTAATAGTGATCCCCCGGACACTGATATGTCCGACTCTCCTACCTCCTCCCACTCTGATTACTCTTCCCCGTTCACTATCTCTGAACCCCCTTCACCTCGAACCAAAGCTCCTCTCTCCTTCAGAGAAGCAGTTGCGACTAATTCGCAATGGTTCCATGAGGCACGAAAAATTATGGTGGATTCAACGGAGTTTCAAGCGGACGAAATTACTCCCCCATCTACAGGACTCACCGTAACCTACCCTCCCGGAAAACTGAAATCTCTCCGTCAACCATGGACTCTGACTTTGATGGGTAAATGCTTGGGCATTAGTATTCGACAAAGTTTTGTCCAACAGCGTGTTATGGCTATGTGGAAACCTAGGGGAGGTTTGGAGGTCATTGATCTCAGCCATAATGTTTATCTTTTTCGTTTTACTGTTCCTGATGACTATGAACGTGCCCTGTTTGGGGGTCCTTGGTTTATCTTGGATCACTACCTCATGTTATCCAAATGGAAACCCAATTTCCGACCATCCATTACAGGGTTTGATCAAATGGTTGCTTGGATTCGTTTTCCTGAATTACCAGTGGAATATTATGAGAAGGATGCCCTGTTTTCAATCGCCCAACACACCGGTAAGCCAATCCGTGTTGACTTTGCAACGGACAAGGTATCAGAAGGCCGATATGCTCGGGTGGCTATTGAACTTGATCTCACCTCTCCTCTTATTCACCGTGTTTGGGTAGGTGGTATGTGGCAAGATATTGTCTATGAAAACATCCACCCGCTGTTTTTTGGTTGTGGCCGCATTGGACATGTCAAGCAGCACTGTTCTTTCCCCACCTCTTCACCTTCACATACAGCGGTGCAAAATAATGTTATCCTTCAAACCAACAAAGGCACTATTCCCAATGCCAATCCACCTCCTGAAAATATCTACCCAACCCTTATCTGCTTTGGCCCAAAAATCTCCTGCCTCAGGAAACTGCTCCGAGCCTTCGTCTAATGGACCTCTGGTGGACCCGTCCACCTCTACCAAAGCCCAAGTCTCTCCTTCCGATCCAGCTGGGGACTTTGGACCTTGGATGCTTGTGACTAATTCCAGAAAGAAGAAACCAAGTGGCAAAACCAATCCAACAGCCCAGGCCCAAAAACCTATAGGACAACACGGTTCGAAAATTCAAACCACGACGAAACAGTTTCCACCCATGCAATCATTAAGTTTGACAAATAAACCAAAAACTGCTTTAACTCCTAATACTGACACCTCACATTTAATTAAGCCCCAACCCTTGTCAAATCAAACCCGAGGTGTCTTAACACCTTCTACTATTACCTCTCCCTCTTTACAGCTGCCCACTTCCTCTGTTTCACCCAATCAAGCCTCTACTCCTGTTTTACCTTTTCCTCTTCCTTCATCTTCTTTACCCCCTCTGCTTCCCACTCCACCTATCACCACTCTTCTCACCACCATCAACCCTCCTTTTCCGCCTATAGTTCACGATGACAACTCAACAACTTGCATTAACTCCGTCGCCGTCACAGCCAATCCCCCGTCCAAGGCCACTAGCGCCACCATGGATACATCAACAAGCTCCGTTCCGGCCACCATTGCTACCCCAAAATCAGCCAAGTCCATTTTACCCACAGTTCCAACCAACAGACTCCACCACAACACCACCATCAGTGTCGCAACTCCTGTTCCAGCTACAACAACACCTGCAACAGCCAATTCCCCTACCCCCAGCAACCAGAGGCCCAGCACCCCATGCATTCCACCCCTACRAATCCACTCAACCACATCCATACTTATATCCACCGGGTCTCTCTCACCCACCACCTCCACCGCCAGGGTTTCCACAACACAACTCATTCCAGACACAACCAAGTCTGCCGCCACCATTTTACCCACAAAACACCCCACCTTACTTTGTTCCTCAGCCKATTCAACCACCCCAGCCTCAACACTCCCTCCCGCTCCCACCACTCCCTTACCCTCATCTCTCCAACCCACTGCACCAACTCCTCCCCACTGTTCCGATGAGTCCTCCTCTATGGACCTCGACACTCAACCCACAGGCTGTTCCCTTTCGCCCCATCTACAACCCCATGGAATACCCACATCACCAACCATCCTTGACACAACTTCAACCTTCCCTTTCCTCACTTCCCCCTCACCATCCCACCTAATGCCACAAACATTTCCATTCCAGTCACCCCCAAAAGACCTAGAAATCATTCCACTATTGTCCGAAACACGAGACTTCGTGATGAGCGACTGGGAGCACCATATCAAGGCTTTTATAGTCAACGAAGGAGTGGTCGGCCTCCAACTGAGGGTCAGCTTCTTCTCCCATCCCCAACAGCCCTTGGAGATCACCACTCAGCTATTTCCACTGCAAATACAGGACCTTTGGGGACTAGGGAGGGGTCAGGAGTTCCCGGAGTGGGAAGCATTACTCCCACCGAAGATCTATTGGATACCCAAGATCCAGTCCCGCAGACCAGAGGAATTGAAGAATCCTCTGTTCAAGAACTTCCCCAATCTTGATATGAAGATTATCATTTGGAATGTCAGGGGGGCAGCTACGGACACTTTTATCCCTCATGCTCAAACCATTCTTGCTTCTCACCACCCTGCGATCTTTATTCTCCTAGAAACCAAGGCCTCTACTGAACGTGCTGATTATGTCTGTCGTCGACTAAAGATTGACCACCACCGTTCCATTGCTTCTGAGGGTGCTCGTGGTGGTATCTGGCTTTTTTGGAAAGATCCAGTGGATCTTTTGGAATATACGGAGGGAGAGTTCCGTTACTTCCATGCTCTGTTTAAGTTCTCCCCTCATCAYAAAGAGGTTCTTTTAACAGGTATGCATGCTCCGAGTTCCACTACTATTCGTCACTCTATAAGGCGCTTTCTTTCTTCTAACTTGCCTCCTGCTTCCACTGCCTGGTTGTTGGTAGGTGACATGAATGAGATTACTTCTCCATCGGAGAAGATGGGTGGTCGTCCTTTTCGGAGTGGACAATCCTCTGAGTATTCTTCTTTTATGGACCGTGCTGGTTTCATGGATCTTGGTTTCCAGGGAAACACATTCACTTGGACCAATTCTCAGGCAGGGCTCAATATCATCAGACAGCGTCTGGACAAGGCGGTTACGAACAGTGCTTGGCTTGAGCAGTACTCAAATACTCAGGTATCTCATTTAACTAGGGTTAAATCGGATCATTGCCCTCTTTTGATTTCCATTGATGAGGATACCAGTAGAAAGCAGTATCCCCTCCGTTGTAAGGATGCATGGCTTTTGCATCCTGACTTTCATGATTTTTTTATTTCTAATTGGATTCCAAATGTTGAGGGTTTTTTGGAGGGGCAATCAAATTTTCTTACTACTATTGGCCAATGGAACCATAARATTTTTGGAAACCTAGATAGAGACAAAAATATCATTTTACGTCGTGTTGAAGGTATCCAACTTTCCCTTTTTAGGCATTATTCCTCTTTCTTGTCTGATTTAGAACAAACCCTTTTTGGTGATCTGGAGAAAATCTATTCGATCCAACGTGTAATTTGGGCACAAAAAGCTGGGTATGATTGGCGGAAGTTTGGGGACTACAATACTAAATACTTTCATACTGTGGCTAAGATTAAAAAAACCAGGGGTAAAGTTTTGACTCTTCAGAATGAGGGTGGGGTTTGGGAAACTGATCCTACAGTTTTAAAAGAAATGGCCATGTTGTACTTTATGAATTTTTACTGCACAAAACATCTCTCCACCCCTAAGGCTTTGGCTTTTTCTGCTGCCACACAAATTTCAACTCAGGAAAGTGCTTTTCTAACTACCCATGTTTCCTTATTGGAAGTTAAGAATGCTCTTTTTGGAATGGCTCCTACTAAATGCCCTAGGCCAGATGGGATTCAACCAATATTTTACCAGCATTTTTGGGACCAGCTCCATCCTTTCCTACACTCTTTTATTCAGGATTGTTTTTCTTCTTCCACTTTTCCTACAGAAATCAACTCCACTTTTCTAACCCTAATCCCCAAAAAAGATGTTCCAGATACAATCTCTGACTTTCGCCCCATTGCTCTTTACAACACCATTTATAAACTGTTGACAAAGACAATAGTGAACAGATTAAAACCATTGCTTGACTCAATCATTAGCCCTCTTCAGTCGAGTTTTATTAGCAATAGATCAATTAATGATAACATTATCATTCTTAAGGAAGTTGCCCATACTTTTCACAAAGCTAGGAAAGGGAAGAATATTATGGCTCTAAAATTGGACCTTACTAAGGCTTTTGATAGTATTGAATGGAGTTTTATTTATGAGACATTGCTAGGTTATAATCTCCCTCTGCCTTTTTGCAATCTCATTATGCAATGCATTTCCTCCTCTTCCATTTCTTGTCTTTGGAATGAGGAAATAACACAATCTTTTAATAATACTAGGGGTATCAGGCAGGGTGATCCACTATCTCCTTACATTTTCATTCTGTGTATGGAAAGATTAAACCTATTGATTGAACATTCAATTTCTGCCAAGAAATGGAAACCCTTCAAGATCACCAAGGATATTCCTCTTTCACACTTGTTCTATGCTGATGATGTTTTTCTGTTTGGTCATGCCTCCGCTACTAATCTGGGGGAAATGCTCAAAGTTCTCGCTGACTTTGGGAGCTTATTTGGTCTTCATGTTAGTGTCCAAAAGTCTTCAGTTATTTTTCCATCCAAAATGTCCTTTCAGGTGAGACAACATATTATGTCTTCCAGCCCCATTCCTTCTACTACAACCTTTGGGAAGTACTTAGGTGTATCCATCAAGCCKCATAGGCTTCGCATTGTTGATTACTTTGACCTGCTCAAAAAGACTACWGATAGGATTAGAGGCTGGCAATCTAAGCTGCTAAATCTCTCTGGCAGAASCACTCTCATTAAGTRTGTCCTCAACTCTTATCCTGTCTATGTAATGCAAACAACACTSCTGCCTTCTACCCTCCTCAKCACCTTGGAAAAGCATTGTAAGAAATTCCTTTGGAATAAGGTCAACTCTTCACATTACATCCCCAGAACCCCTTGGCATACCCTCACCCAACCCCTTTCATGTGGTGGATTGGGGTTTAGGCAACTTTATACTTGGAACAAATGCTTCATGGCTAAATTGGGTTGGCAATACCTCACCCAACCAAARAAACTTTGGGTTCYAATTCTTAAAAGTAAATATGATCATCTTGATGACTTCTTTCAGGTACATAGAAAGCAATCTGATTCCTCTCTTTGGGCTGACATCTTAGCTGGTAGACAGATACTTCAGTCTGGTCTAAAACGGTTGATTGGCAATGGGGAGGATACCCTTTTGTGGTACCACCATTGGGTTGGGGAATCTCCCCTTTGTCATAAGCTAAGTAGAGAGGTTCCCAGCCACATTACTTATTGGAAAGTTTCCTCTCTGATATCAAATGGTCAATGGGTCCTTGATCCAATTAAACATCTCCTTTCACCTCTTCTTCTTCTGGAAATACAAAACATTCCCCTATCTCTCTCCAATTCAGTCCCTGATAGTTACTACTGGACTCTTTCTAATAATGGTAACTTCACAATTAAAACTGCTTATTTCCAAAATAACTTACCCTCCACTTCCCCTCCTTCTATGTTAATCCCTTGGAAAAAGCTATGGCATATGAAGGCCCCTCATAAGTACAAGATGCTTTTGTGGAATTGCTTCAGGAAAATCCTGCCAATTGCTTCTAACCTCCAATTGAAAATACCAAACTTTAATCCAACTTGCTCCCGCTGCACCCTCTATGCTGAAACACACCTTCATCTATTCCGTGACTGTCCAGTTACTGGGGTATTATGGAATATGATTTTTGAGTCCACTCCTATCCCTAGTGCTTTTTCATTTTCTTCCTTCTGGAATTTGGGCTGGGATGATTGGATCCTCTATAATTTCTCTTACTCTTCTACTTGGAAACTGTTCTTCAGTGTTATTATCTGGCACATTTAGAGGGCCAGGAACATGAGCGTCTTTGATCTCAAAATGGAGTTTGCTAATACAATTTTCCATCGTTTATTGAATGATTTTCATATTTGCTTCAAAATGTTTCAGGGAAGTGATTCAGCCACTCCAACTGCAGACAACCCTATCACTTGGAAGCCACCTGCGGAGGGTTATGTCAAGTTAAATGTCGATGCCTCTTGGGTGGGTGGTGGTGCTGCTGGTGGCGGTGGAGTTATCCGCAGACCTGATGGTTCCTGGTTTGTGGGGTTCTCATACAAGTTTCATGCAGTCACTTCCTTGGCTGCTGAGATCCTCACTATCAGACGAGGTCTACTCCTAGCTCAACAGTATTCTTTCACCAATATTGAGCTGGAAACTGATGCTGAACAAGCTATCTCTCGCATTGACAGCGCCAGGGAGGACAGACACAACCAGCTTGGTCCAGTCATTCATGACATCCTTCTCCTTCTCAATCGTGAATGGACAGTGGAACTCACCCATACAAAGCGTGCTGGCAACAAGGTGGCTCACCATCTCGCTAACATTGGTGCAAAAATGCAGGAGTCCTTCAAGCTGCACTACACTCCACCTCCGAGCTGCCTTGTCTTATATGAACCTGAAAAGGTCCCTGTTCCTATGGAGGAATAATCCACCTCGACAAACTTCTTCATGCAGCCGGTTTTTGATGATAACAGTTCCATGATTGCTTTTGCTAATCCTATGATATGTAACTCTACCTTTTGGATAATTAATGTTTGTCCTTGGGCACTAACTGCTGGGCACCCTTTTGGGCCCCTTTTGGAACCTGCTCCTCGCTGCCATTCCAGACCATTTTTGCTCCTGTGTAGGGTCTGGAGTGAGTTTATTTGGTTGTTCCATTGCCTGCACCATGGCTATGCCTTTCTGTGCAATGCTATAAATAAATAAATCTCCGTTATGTGTTAAAAAAATATAACTTTAGGTGGTCCCCCTCTCAATCCCACACGCCAACACATCCGTCCCCAACAGTTTTTTTTTACACTTCTATTTTGGTTTTTCTTTTGTTTTTTTTAATTACTCCTTAGCACTTTATACATTGTACAAATATTTTGTATTTTACCTTTTTGGAAGTTATTATCAGTTTTTATATTTTACAATATTTTACTTTTTTACATGTTTAGAATTTTCTTCCCTTTTCAGTATTCATTATTCATTATCTTATTTCTATTTTTTTCTCTAGAACTTATATTTCAGAATTCAATTTACTAATTTTCTCAATTGTTATTCGTGATGATGCTCGTGAATCGTGAAAGAAAAAAGTTCAATATTCCATACAAAATGTTAAAGTTTGAACATTGAAATAAAAATTTGAATATTGAATACAAAATGTTGAAGTTTTATAATTGTAAACTGAACTATTTCGTATAGAACATTAATTAGTACTGTTAAAAAATACCTTCATGAAAAGATGAATATTACATACTAAAGTTGAGATTGTAATCATGACCTAGAATTGTTTATCTATTGGACATTTAAAATAAAAAAGTGATACTTTCTGTTTTTAAATTTACAACACTATACACTAAAGAAATTGAATAAAGAAGCTGAAATATTTGAAATACAAAATGTTTGAAAGATGTATGCCACAATGGACAGTCTCTGTACTAAACTTGGATATTATTTAAAAACATCTTAATGAAAAAATAATAATAATTGAAATATTACAAGTCGAAATGCTTGAATATTGTAAATTATAAACTGAAATTTCTAAACTGTTTGTTCTACTTCTCCAAATGGAATACTTCTAAATGTTTTCATGTTAGAATATTTTCTATTTTTATTCCACTTTATCCACATTTTCCATTGGTAATTGAACCATATTTCTTATTTTTTTCTTCGAACTATTTTAACCACTATCTAATTTTAACTCCCCAAAATTCACTTTCCATACACATTTATTTACTTTTTTCAATTTTACTAAATAAAAAATGAATAATTCTCTTTTCAAGTAAGATGTTATTAATTAACACATTATATTGATTAAGATTCATTTTTCTTAATTTTCTCTCGTTCAATCAAGACAAACAAAAGGGAAAGGAGGGAGTAGTATATACAATATAATAAAAAGTATTACTTCTTGTTTAAATCAACAACATACCACTGAAGCAACTTGGAAAAATAATCGAATATTGAATACGAATACATAATGTGGGAGATTATTCATCGTAAATTGGATATATACTACTCAACATTGGTTTAAAAACTTTCATGAAAAGATGAAACAACTTGAATATTACATATGAAAGGTTGCAAATTTAAATTATTAAATGAATATTTAAAACTTTGTACTGGAACATTGAAATAAAAGATACTTTTTTGTTTTTAAAATTACAATAACACCTAAGAAATTATGAAATAGCATTGAAACATTGTATCGCAAATGTTGAAGTTTGATTAATCGTAAATTGAATATTTGAAAGGAGTTTTTTTTTCCTAAAAAAAACTATGAAATATTATGAATAAAACTCTTAAAATGAGGGAATGAATTAATAGGGAAGAAGAAATATTAGGAGAAAGAAAATGGAAAAAATAGGGTATAATCTGTGAATTTGTAAAATATTTCATAAAATTTATTTTTAGTTAAAAGGTAGAAAATAATGTGGATTAAAAAATTTACTTGTACAAAAGATCAACAAAAGGGAAGGCATTATAAAGGGGAATAAAAAAAAGATATTACTAAATAAGGAAAAAGAAAAAAAAAAGAAAAAAGGAAGAAAAGAAGAGGTTAGCAGTCAACTTGAAAATGTAGCATACGTGATTCGTAGGGGGGTCCATACATCATGCATGGTCTGGGGGTGTAGGCAGGACTAATTGCTTTGCCCTAGTGCACAGAGCCCATCATCAAAAGGATTCTCGAAATTTTAAGTTTTCATATATTGTAATAAAAAAAAAAAGAAAAATTGTCAACAACAACCCGCTTTTTGTCAGTTTTAGAAACAACTATCCGCATTGTTTTTTTTTTAAAAAAAAACAACTGCCCACATTTTTACTTAACTTTGCGAATCACTACCTCTTAACGGTTAACTCCAAACAATCAAACCACCACTCCTTCACCGGTGCCACCTACCACCGACCGTTGTCTTCCATCGAGCAGCCCACACGAGCACCACTAGAGCAACCCTCCACCACCGCAACAACCTCACACAACCGCGATAACCTCTCGTAGGCGCAAACCACCCACTTGTTGTACTACTCTACGGTGATTTTGGTGGGCTGCTCCGAGGGAAGGCGGTGGTCTATGGTAGGTGGGAGCGAGAAGTGAGGATAGCGAGGGAGTGGTGGTTCGTGATGGTTGGATGGGAGTTAATAGTGTCAGTGAATTCTTTTGTTCACAAAAAAACGTAAAAAGTGGGTAGTTGTTTCTAAAAACTAACAAAAGCACGTAGTTGTTCGCAATTTCACCTAAAACATTACTTATTCTTTTATTAGTGTTATAAAAAAACCTAAATTTTAATAGTATAAAGGTTTACTTTTCATTTTTAACATAAGGTCCTGTAAAGTTTAAGCCGACCCTATGAATGTAACATAACTCAAATCACCTAGCAACAAAAGCCATAACAAGCTAATAAGAGATTTGAAAGCTCTACATGCGTTTTGGACGTTCTGCCAAAACAAAACCCCTATCGCGTCGCTTGAAAATGGCTCATCGTGCCGCCTTTGGCCCATTAACGAAGCACACTTTCCATGTCCCTCCTATGGAGGTCCCTTCCCGTGACACTTCAACATCTCTAGCTTGTTCTTCTTCCTAGAAATGCAATTGATATATTAGTTATGTATGTACAGAAATTTTGGCTCTATCTATCAGTTACATATTAATAAAACAAAAACCAAAGATGAACAAATGTCACCTCCTGGCCGGTTAAAATTTTTTCCTCTAAAACTTTTTTAAATTTTTTTTTGGAAACTTACTAACATAACTCATTAAATCTAAAATTTAGAATATTTTTTGTTAAAGAATTTATTAGGAGGGACACATGTCACCTCTTGGTTAAAAGTTTTCCCTCAAAAACTTTTTTTTAATATATAGGAAAATTTGCCAAAAAACACCTTATAAAAAAATATTTTTGTCACTAAACACCTTTTAAAAAAAATTTTGCGAGAAGGTACCCAAAAAAAAACTTTGTAAGCAAACACCTTGAGGGAAAAATCCGGTGTTGACCAGAAAACTCCGGCGTTGACCCTTGCTATACGCTTATTTATTTAGGGCATTTGAACAATTGCCCCTCTTTGCATTTTTTCTAGGGTTTTGTCTGGTTTTTTATTTAGGGCATTTGAACAATTGGTTGGTGAGGTGGTTTGATTTGGGCTTTAATTTTTGATGTAAATGGTGGTGGTGGTTGAAATTGGGCCTTGATTTTGATGACAATGGTGGTAATTTTGTGTGGGGTGGCGATGACACTGATAGTGATGGTGGTGTCGGTGACGGCGGTGGTTGCGATGGTTGCAGAGCAGTACGTGGTGGTGGGTGGCGTTGCTTTGTTGAGGCAGGTGATAATGGTGTGAGTTTTTGGGGAATTAGGGTGGGGATAGTGATGGTGTTGGTGGTGTAAATAGAGGATTTTCTTAGGAAATTTGGATTTGTAAGGATTAGGGAGTGCAAATACAAATTTCGCCAAAGTCAATGCCAGAAAATTCCAGTCAATGTCGGAATATACCCTCAAGGTGTTTGCATACAAAGGTTTTTTTGTTTTTTGTGTACCATCTCACAATTTTTTTTAAAAAGGTGTTTAGTGACAAAAAAATAAATTAAAAAGGTTTTTTTTGGCAAATTTTCTTTTTAATATGTTTTTGTAAAATTTATAACTATATACTAAAACAAAATGATGTTGATGAAATGATGACACCATCTATCCTATGTGTCAAGCTCACATCGCACGGATGATGTCAGCAACTCATTAATTTTTTTTTAAAAAAATACTTAAATTTTAAATACAAAAAAAATCTACTTACAAAAATTAAATAAACTATTAAATTTAAATACATTAAAAAATAAAATTGAAAAAACCTTCTAGAAACTACAAAATAGGTTTATTTGACGTGGATCAACATACAAAAAATAAATTAAAAGATACAAGATAAACCTCATAGAAAATTGAACATCAGTTAACAAATACAATATTTGCATTTTCTTTCTATTTATCTATATAAACAAAATAAACATTGTCATTGCTCTATATATCACGTACTCTTAAATTTGTGTGTTATACCATTCTTCTAATCTCATTGTGTAGAGGTAGAATAAATTTATGGAAGCAATCCAGCTATGGAAGGTATGAAAATAAGTTTTCATTCAATTTTTTAATACAAATTTAAATTAAAACACCGTCACTCAATTAAAAAAATATAAATTAGTAAAATTATTTAGCAACTTTTTTCTATCATAATCTTTA
>SNQN01004997.1:0-38916 GCA_008642245.1 Bassia scoparia | reverse complement strand
CAGCAACATTAATTCTTAAAAACTAACACTAATCCCAAAAAAACCACCTTCTCCTCAAGCTTCTACTCAACTTTTCTCCTCCGCTTTCTCAAGCTTCCTCCATCTTCTTTCTTCAACTTCCTCCATTCTGCCTTTTCTTCAAGTTAAAATTCTGAAAAAAAATTGAAAAAAAAATCACCAAATGAAACAGCAATCTTCAAATATTCATACAGCATTGAGGATTCTTACAGCTTTGAATCACAAATATATAACTCTTTTCAGAAAATATATGAACTACTTATGAAAATATAAATACTTATGTAACACATCTATACTTCTAATAATATGAACTATTTTTATAATCAATGAACTTTGTTCTATTAACTCATCTACTGCTTCTTAACTGTTTTTAATGAATTATTACCTTACTAAAGGTCTACTTACAAAAACATTAATATTTCTGAATCATATGAATTATGATGAACTTACTTTTCAGAATATATGAAACTACTTTTAGAAATATATGAACTACTTTCAGAAACATATGACTACCTTTTAAAAAATATATGAACTACTTTCAAATATATGAACTACTTTTATGAAAATATATTTAAACACTTATGTAACCATCAATATACTTTCTAGAATGATGAACTACTTTTAAAATCATATAACTTTTGTTCTTATACATGAAACTACTTTTCTGAATCAATGAAATACTTTAAAAAATTCAAAACAATTACTCTTAAAATGTACGAGCTACTTTCAGGAATATAAACTACTTTAGAAATAATGAACTACTTTCAGAAATATTTGAAACTACTTTTCAGACATATGAACTACTTTCAACAATATATGATACTACTTTCAAAAATATCTAACTACTCAGAATATGATGAACATTTTTATGAAATATCCACCATTTTACTTTTCTGAATAAGAATACTTTAACGAATTAGATGAACTACTTTTTATAATATATGCAACTACTTTATGAATATCACACTTACTTTCTGAAATATAAGAACTCTTTTACGAATTATTATTAACTACTTTTGAAATATATGAACTATTTTTATGAAAAGAACTACTTTAGAAATATTATAACTACTTTTCGAATTTATAGAACTACTTTTACGAATTAACGAAACACTTTTATGAATCATAACGAACTACTATTTTGAATTTATAGAACTACTTTATGACATACCTTAAAATCTTCACAACAAAGCATTTACCAAACGAATCTCCTGCACGTATAATGATTTTTTTCCATCAGAATTTTTTATTTACATGTAAAACATTCGATTATCTTTCTTCAGATCTTTAAGTTCAAATTCAAACAAACGAAATTCAAAATTACAAAATTCAGAAATTCTTCATTGCAACAAAAAAAACGAGAAAGAAAAAGAAAATTGAACTAATTGAACTACAGATTCTACTACAAATCACCATAGAAAAAACCAAGTGAAAAACTAAAACAAGAAGAAAACAATGAGAGAGTAGAAAGGAAAACGAGAAAAAAAATACATGTGAAAAACTAAAACAAGAAAAACAAGAGAGAAGAGAAGAAAGGGAAACGAAGAAACGAGAGAGAAGGCAAAAGAAGCGAGAGAAACGAGAGAAAAGAAGAGAAAATTTAAGAGAGGTAAGCAGAGAGAAAAATTTTAGAGAGAGAAAGTGAAAATAGAAAATGGACTGACAATGATTAATGAGATGTAAACTATAAAGTAAATAAAGTACCTTCAATTGACAACACACGACTTAAAAAAAAACAATGCCTGCAAACCAAATGAACTACTTTTCTGAATAAAATAAACTACCTTTTTATGATTACATAAACTATTTTCTGAATTAAATTGAATACTTTTATAAATCATAAACTACTTTCTGAAATATATGAACTACTTTCTATGAAATATCACAATTACTTTTGGAAATATAAGAATACTTTTCTACGAATCTATATGAACTACTTTTAGAATATATGAACTAATTTACCTGAATACATAATACTTTCTGATTTATGATTAAGTTTTACGAATTATATAAACTACTTTTTATGAAATATCACCATTATCTGAATTATAAGAGTACTTTTACGAAATATATTGAACACTTTTTGGAATATGAACTACTTTGTTACCCCTAAAAAATATATGAACTTACTTTATGAAATACAAATTACTTTTTCTGAATTATAAGAAGTACTTTTACAATATATGATTTTTTACAATATAATGAAACATTTTATTATAAATATCACATACTTTTGAATTATAAGAAGTACTTTTCGATTTAGATGAACTACTTTATAAAATATATGAACCTACCTTTTTATGAAATATCACAAATACTTACGAATTATATAACTACTTTTATGAAATATATGAACTACCTTTTATGGAAATATAAACACTTTTATGAAATATTAGAATTACTTTCTAGGAATTATAAGAACCTACTTTTACAAATTATAAAACTTACTTACAAATTATAAGAACTATTATGAATTATAAAACTACTTATAATCATACAAATACTGTCTGTTGAATTATTAACTACTTTTATGTAATATATGAACTACTTTAATGAATATTCTGATTATAAGAATACTTTTACGGAATTATACAAACTACTATGAAATAATATGAACTACTGTTCTGAATTATATTGACTACTTTTATATAATAAAGTGATTGAAAATAAAAAATTCAACTATTGAAAAATGAAAGAAAAAAAAAGGAGGAGAAATCCAAAACTTATGAAAATTATACGAACACTTTACGAATATACGAACTACTTTACAATTATAAACGAACACTTTCGAATATTCAACACTTCTTTGAATATAAAGAAATACTACGAATTATAAAAACTACTTTTACAAATTATACGAACTCTTTTACAAATTATAACGAACTACTTTTACGAATTATACACTACTTTCTTTTTTGAATTATAAGGAAAACTTACGAATTATAAAAACTACTTTACATTATACCGAACTACTTTACGAATATATACGAATTCCTCCCCTTCCCTATATATAGAGATATACTCCAATGATCAAACCTACCTGAGCTTTCATCCTATATGATTCATTTGACCTGTACTGACTGCCTATCCTCCAATCATGGAAACACAACACTCATCGTAAAACTTCTACTTAAAATTGGAGAATATTATATTTGGAAAATACTTATTATCTAACGACAAACTTATGAATGTGGGAGCCTTTCGCTGACTCCAATCGCCGACGTTCGTGACTACCACGCATCGTCGTCGGAAGGTGTTCAAACAAATAGATCTTAATTCAATTGCAAAATAGAGTAAACAATAATAGAAGAGAGTATGAGATTTTGATTTTTGTAGGAGAGAGAAATATGGTGAGTGAAAATGAAGGTAAGGAGAAAATTCAAGAGGGTGAAATGGAGGAGAGGAAAAAATGAAAGTGGTTGAAGAAGAGAGAGAAATGAAGGAGAGAGGAAAATTGTTAGGTGAGTAAATGGAAAGAGAAAAATCAAAAAGAGATGAGAATGGAAGAGATTGAAAAAGAAGGAGAGAGATGTATGTAAAAATGTTGATATGGAATTGAAAAAAAAAGAAAACAGTTAAAAAATATTGTTAACGGCCGTTTATGCTAAAATAAATGACTTCCGTATGCATGTAATGGCTTTCAAAATAGAAGGCCAACATTAAGTGCAAAATGTGGCTGCCAACATTCAAAAGTTTTGTCTTTTTTTTGTCAATTGTGAATACTCGAGGAAATTTTTTAAGAAACAAACAAACAATTAAGTCGGTTTTTTTAAATACGGTACACTCTAAATCTAATTATCCAATATCTGATTTCAGATCGAATGCATGTGGATGCGTTTGTATTAAAACAATACAAAATATGGCATCACCCCAATCGTGCATTCACAAACAGTTCAATAGCTTTGCCTATGTTTTTAGGGACATTATTTAAAAAAAAAAGTGTTGAAAGGTTTGTATCCTGATAAAAAAAAAAAAAATAAAAATGGAATGATATAACAATATTCTATCACTACAGCATAATCAGCACAAAGATTTAAGGTCTTTTTATTGTGTAAAGTCATATAGTATTACATTTTCAAAAGTCCTATGCAGATCTGTAGCACTATAATTTCTCCATTGTTAACGTGCCGGGAAAATGAATAGCCGAAAATATAACTTTCCTGCATAACTTCATATACATACGTGTCATTTCGACATCGTTAACATGAAATGTATCTCTATACAAATCTAAATTTGCAATTGGCAATGAGCATCTAACGTAACATCTGGTCGTAAAACTAATCAAATGATGAGGGCAAATCAATTCAAACCTTTTTTTTTTGCATTGGTACGTTCTAGGTTTAACTTTGGGTGTTCATTGTACACGATTTTGTATGGAACATTTATACATAATGATCATGAGCTTAATGAAAAAGTAGGTGAATTTTATAGGACAAATCATGGCAAAGGCTATTTGGAGTAATACCAAATTGGATAGAAATTTGGTAAAATGGGAAAAGATCAAAATGGCGCCAAGCCATTTGGCTCTGACCCAAATGGCGCCCAAAGCCATCTTTCTTCTGTCGCCGTTTTAATGCATATCTGGTTGTATACTTGCATTGATGGTGTATGTCCGTTGGAAGCCTTTCTTAATGCATATAATGATGTTAATCATATTTAAAGCTTTGGAAAATCAATCGGTATGAGATAATATTTTGGAAAATCAATCAAATTGATTTTACTTTGGTGCATTGATTTTGGGGTTACACCATCCAAAAATATGGCTGGTTGGATAAGTAACCTATGGAGTGCCTATATAGGCTTCACTTTTTTCATAGCTAGTAAGAAGAGAAAAAAGACTAGAGAACACTTGAGTTTCTACTCTTGTAAACTGCAATACTCTCAAGTTCAATCTCTAAGACACTTGTTAGATAGTCACACAAATTCTCACAACTCCTTTTCATGAATTCACCTGTTGAAGATCGATCACAGTGAGTGTTCTCTCCTTGTATCTCATATTATTTCGTGTTAAGCCCGGTGATCATAGAGGGGCGAAATTTTTAAACTAAAGGAAAGCGTAGATTCCGTGCCTTGGAGTGAATGATCTGAACTTCCCTCTTGTTCAATTGTTCTAAACAATCTATTAGTTTAACTTTTCCATTCTGTTCGGTATGTTTATCACTCCAAGAAGGTCGGATAACAATTCATCGAATTGGAAATGGAAGAAAGGTGAAAGGTGGAAAGGGCAAGATAGAAACTTGATTTTTCTCAAGTTCTACTTCATGGTTGAAAAGAAATATCAAGTAAGGTTTCTTGTTATTTGCTTTGTATTTACATATAATTTATATTGGGTTGAATCCTTTCATGATAAGATATTCAATAATTTCAATGTTATATTTAATTGATGTATATCGCTTTTATGTTAAAATGGGATATGATAAGCAAAATAATTTCTGTTTGTGGGTTTCATTTCATAATGGTTAATTTTGTTTTATTGATCAAATTGATTGTATTAGTGTATATATGTACCAATTTGGTGACGAATGTTGGTTTTTCATTTGTTATATATGGATCTCTAAATTCTTATACCATGAAACCAATCTTGAGGTTTATTTGAAATTATTGTGGTTCATCTTTCATGATTTCCATGTTAATTTGAGGAAGAATATTATTTCCTTGTAAAATCTGATGAAGATTGGTTATTGTATTCTCCTGGAATTTTGACATGTTTATCAATTTTATTGATTATGTCTAAATAATCAAGAATGAATCTGACCATGGAATGCAACCATAAAGATGATTTGTATAAATCATGAGTTTAACAATGCTAATTGATGAACAATTTTGTTCCATAATGGTGTTGAGTTAATGCTATATTTAGCTTGATCCCGTGAATAATATATATTAAATTATATTATTGACATCTATGAATTATAGTAATGATGGTTAACAGTTTTTGAGTAGTTGTTTGTATGTTGTTGCAATGGTTTTGCAATCACATGTATTCTGTACAATGTATGTCAAGAAGTCTTTTGACCAATTAAGATTAATGACATTTAATTCTTCTTAATGTTTTTGGCGTTTTTATGGCCCATTAGAGAATATGGTGTTTTAATCCATAATCCATTTATGGGACGTGTTTAATTGCTCTCAGGAGGTCTAATATTTATTCTTGAGATATGTTTTTTGCATTGTGATGGTAAATAATGGCATTGACTTTGTGTTGATGGTGTGCAAATTTCTTTCTGTTGTCTATGCACGTGAATATATTAAAATGTATTGAACCTTCAAAACAGGAATTTGTTAGGTGTGCTATTGTTGTAGCTATTGTTGTATAACCTTTTAATTCTTGTGACGTTTATTTTTATGTATAAGCAAAGCTAGCGTCAATAGTTGTCATGTTAATTACATAGTTAATCCATGTTGCCTAACATGGTTTGAATTTAGTTGTGATCAATGCTTTGGACGCAGCTATCACTTGTTTGCCTGCTATGAAGTGTATGTTGTTTCACAAATTACTTACTTGTATCATTGAGCATGGGTTGATCCTTGATTGTTATTCTGATGTGGTATGATGGATTTAAGGGCATCAAGAATGAATGACATGACACTTATTTTTATCATTATTGATAAGGAAGTAATGGTCATGTATACTGAATGAGATATATGTTTTAAGGCATTGTAATCTTCCCCATTTTATTCGATTTTCGCCCAAAAATTGTTAGTAACTGACCCAAAAAATACCCTCACTTATACCACCCTTATCCACTCACCACGTCCAACTAGTAGACGTACCGTCCCATGGGACGCTTGAGGAATTCCCAGAACGACGTCCCATGGACGTAACGTCTACATAGGTTTAATTTTTTTTTTAAAAAAAATATTGTAATTAAAGTAGTTTAATATAAGTTGTTAACAATATTTAATAAAGTATTAGGAAAAAAAAATTCAAAACATACTAAATAAAAAAAAAACAGGAACAACAATTTGTTTGAGAACTTTTATTACAATTGTAACAAACTTAATAGTTAAACTACTTTATTACAATATTTTTTTAAAAATAAAAAAATAAAAATAACCTACGGTCCAACTAAGTGTCTAGAAATTCCTCACGTCCCATGGACGTGAGGAATTCCCAGACGTACGCCAGGTACGTCTTACCATAAGTTTGTCCCATGGACGTACGATCTACTAGTTGGACGTACGGTTTCAAATTCACGAAAAAAAAATTACCTCTCCTGGCGGGGTCAGGCGGCGGCGGAAGTGGTCGGGGTCCAATTCCGACATTCGTCCCCAATATGCTCCAGCGATTGCGTGGTGGTCTTAAGCTAATAGACGGAGGAGACGAGCAAAAGGGATTTAGTTTACGCAAGGTTTAAAAATGGGAAGAACAAGCATGAAATAGGGCAAAGTAAGTAAAATGAGGGCGATGTTTTTAATAATCCCAGATTGTTTTAGGTTGGAGTTAGTTTTAAAAATTCCATATTAATGGTTAACGGTAAATGCATTTAAATACAATAATGGTGTTTGTAACGGTAAACGTAACTCATGGAGTATTTAATTTCTCATTGGTTTTAATGGGGAGGTTCATCTATCATTTATATGATATGATGATCAATTATTATTTCATATATTCTTTTGGTTTATGTAGAATGGTGCATTTGTTAACATTGGTTCATTAATATATTCAAATAAATTAAAATAATATTAATTACTTTGTAATTATGAGTAACTTATCTGGTAAAGATAGTATGGTTATTGTGATGTTTATTTGCACAATGATAGTTATTTGATTTTGATCTCATTGATAAATTCATAATATAAGTGTTAATGTCAACATTTGGAACTAGATGTATTATATCAAGAAATTGTAACATAATAGGAGAGAATCTTAATTTGATATTGATTTAATTGAAATGTTTTTAAAACATGTGTCTTATTCATGCTATTAATAAATGTAACCAAAATTGCATTATTTAAGTATTTATTTTCCTTGTTTAAAGGAGGCGAGTTTATCATATTATATATAATCGGCAATATATTATTATGATATATTCTATGGTTTAATAGGATTATGATCATTGTTTTATGGAAAAGTTATTTCAATTTAATTGGTGGATGATTGTTAATCACATTGTGATTATGGGTATTTATCTTAATAAAGATAATATGTTAATTGTATTTGATTTTCACAATAAAATTTTGAGTTTTGTTTTTTATGTAATATTAATAGCTATAAGGTGTTTATATGTCAAATTATATATGTATATATATGATAAATTTGTACATATAAGGAGAGGGAATCTATATACTTGGTATTGATTTATGTAATGTTTCAAGTTTGAAACATTGATTTATACTTATTTTTGTATAAAGAGAGATAAGGTATTGTCATCTTGGACTAATTTAATTAAATCAAAAGTATAAGTGATTATATATTCAAAATTTGATTAGATATGACAATATGGAAATTTTATATATGGGAGGAGAAACTTATGCTTGAGATTCGATTTTGAAGATAAATTTAAATTTATTTTGTTATTATACTTGATGAGTAAATGGAGGGAAAAATTAATTTCTTTGGTTGATACCTTTTGGTTTGATCTTCTACAAGAAGATGAATTTTTATTGGATGTTATCCTTTAAGAAATGTGTTTTTATGAAAGGAGGTTTATTCCATAGAAATCGTTATTTATTAGATGGATGGGGATTTAAGCTGACAATCAAAAGGTAGATTGCCTGATGGAATGTTCGTTGATTGATGAGGAGGTTTTTTATCCTTGTCCAAATCAGAAGTAACTTTTGGTGATTCTAATTATTACATGGTCTTGAAGTTGAGATGGATATCTAAATGAGTTGATATGTAGTGGAGTATGGACTTATAATTCATGTATCATATCACTAGTTTATTGATGATATGTGCTTCAAATTTATATCAATTGGTAATCAAGATATAAATGGAGCATCATACAAGTTTGTTGCATGATTTTTAATAACTGGATTTATGATGGTTTATGCAATGAGTTTTAACTGTGATAAATCTTGCCAAAGTGTTGTAAAGCTTAAAAGTTGCATAAAAACATGGTTAAGGGGATGGTCTAAAAGCCTATGAAACAAACTTCAATGAAAGGAAACTCAATTTGACGTTCTAAATTACAACGTTAGATCTCAATCAATGAGGATAGAATTTCAAATTGATGGTTATTCGGAGCACTTTAATTTTCATCCCATAAGTGAGTGCTATTTCTTGCAATGAAAAGGAGTTGATTTATAAAAATCTTAATAAATCTTTGGTTAAAGACTCAAAATTGCAGGAGTCGGTATGGACAAGATTTACCTATGTGCGGTTAGAGGTTTAGCCGCCTCATCAAAATTTTAAGGCTTAACTTGAAACGCGCTCATATTGAACGGAATGGGACACCATGGCAACTTGGGTTCGAGTTAAAAAGAACTTTGTTTGTGCGAGTGTTATTGTATCTTCAATGATTCGTATGTTTGTGTGATTCAAAGCTTAGTCCATCATTACAATCCGAATTGTTGTAAAGTATACATATACTAAGTGGGGGAATTCAATCTTTAAGACCATTTCCATCTAGGCAATGAGCATGTTGGTTTGTGGTTATTAGCAGAGTTTGAAGATCCTTCATCATTTATGTTATAAATGGGCGGAGGACTGTTGGAACATATACATTAAATGATCCCATTGAGCTATGAAATTAGGTAGGTGATTTTATAGGACAAATTATGACAAAGGGCTATGTGGATAAGTACCCAAAATTGGGATTAAGAAATTTGGTGGGAAATGGAAAAGAGCAATGACGCCAAGCCATATGAGATGGCGCCAAAACTCATTTGCTCTGACCCAGAAATGGCGCCAAGCCCATTTATCTGCTGGTCGCGTTTTTATGCGAACGGTCTTGATACTTTGCTATTGATGATTTATGTCCGTTGGAAGCCTTCTTAATGCATATAATGATGTTTTAATCATAATAAAGCTTGGAAAATTAATGGTATGAGATAAATGTGATTTAATCACATTTAACTTCAAATTGATTTAGCTTTGGTTTGCATTGATTTGGGGGTTACACCATCCAAAATTATGGCTGTTGGAGTACCTATGGAGTGCAAAATAGAGTTCACTGTTTTCATTAGCTAGTAAGAAGAGAAAAAGCAGGAGAAACTTGAGTTTCATCTTGTAACTTGCCATACTCCGAAGTTCAATCCTCTAAGGACACTGGTTAAACAGTAGTCACACAAACTCTCACAAACTCCTTTTCTAGAATTACACTTTGAAGAATCATCAAAGTGAGTTGTTCTCTCCATTGTACTCATTAGTTATTTTCGTGTAACCCGGATCCTAGAGGGGCGAATTAAACTAATAGGAAAACGTAGTTTCCGTTCTTGATGAATATATCCGAATCTCCTCTTGTTCAATTGTTCCAACATCTTTTACGATAGATTAAGGCCACACATTACTGGTAACTTAGTGTCCCCAAACCCATTTACGGAGTACACAAAGAATTTGTAAACTTCTGTTTTAGCCTCTTTCTCATCAATTTATTTAGATAAGTTTTAGTAAAAATAAGTTCAGTTCAGATAGTAATAAAGTTGCAGTCCCAGTACAATAAGTCAGTTTAGCATAGTATAATAAGTTCAATCATTTAGAAATTTGTTAAGGTTTCACTAAAAAAAAAGTTCAGTTCAGTAAAATAAGTCAGGTTCAACAAAATACAGTTGACGAGAACAAACCTTATTAGACAATTTTTTTTGCCTTATTTTTTTTTATCCTTTATGGACTAGTTGTTGCTTTTTTGATTGGAATGGATATTATTCTCATCTTATTTAGACTTGCTTCTTGACTTCATTTAGTAACTTTCACACATGCATTTTTGATGAGGTTTTTGACATATAACAATACTAGTAAAGTACTAAGGGGCAGTATACGGATTCAAACACCCCTACCCCATCATTGTAAATTATTGTCTTTAATAATCCATTCCTTTTACTTCTTTACAAAGGAAACATTCCCTGATCATTATTCTTAATTAATTTATTGTTTATAAAGTATTAAATAAAGTTTGTTTACAGGCTTCGCCTCATAAACCATATAAATCTAAGTTTGGTAAATTTTGAACCAACGAGAAGCAAATTAATTTAATACAATAAGAAAATTCACGTTGGCCTATGGTAATTTTCATTATTTTAAAAAATTATTATATCGGACTATACGAACATTGATAATTTAATCCCCACAATTTAAAATTTAGGTGGAGCATTGAATGATCCATTGGTTCTCAAATTGGTTAGTTGAACTGTAAACTAAGAACACATTAAAATGCAGAATAATAGAGCGCATGATAGTGCTCCTCCTATGTTCCAAAAAAGAACCATAAACCAACCAAGATGATGAATCTCTATTATCCATCTTTGACCACCACATGTTTTGGTTTGATAGAATTGACAGTCATGTTAGTTCAGTATGGGATTACTATTCGAAGTCCACTTTTCACTGAGAATCAAAGTCCACTTTTCGTGTAAACTTCCTATATTACCTTGCCCCCAACATATTACCCACCACCAGCCAAGCCACCTCAACCATCGTCTTGACCCTACGTCACGCCTGCAACCAACCCACCACCCCACCCACGCCTACAAACCACCTCACCTCAACCACCAGGCACGTCAAATATAAAAAAAAATTCGCATTTTTTAAGCGTTGGAACGCTTGACCATCGGCGACCGCCATGGTCCTGGCCTAGCCTAGGCGTTCAACACCATGTGTGACGCCATAGGCTAGCGCGCAGGACCCATGGCCGCGTCCGCCAATGGTCAAGCGTCCAAGCCTTATCAAAGTCAAAAAAAAAAAAAAAAAAATATTAACAAAACCCAACGCCTGGCGGCTAGCGCGCCCAATGTGGTTGCGCCTGGCCCAGGCTGGCTGCCAAGGCCCGACGCCTAGTCGGCGCTGAGGTCGGGCCCTAGTCTGCGTTGGATATGTGGAGTACCGTACAAAGTTATACGAGGAGTACCGACATACAATAGATTCAAGCCGCCAGACTAACAATTAGAGAGGTGAGTAGTGAAGGCGCTTTCGGAATTCACATGAAATGGGACTTTGATTCCAGTAAAAGTGGACTTCGTTTAGCAAATCAGTAGTTAGTATCCCTCAAGGCTCAACAAATACTTCATTGACTTTTCAATGAGCAACTGGATTACTCCCATTGTAATCATCAATTGAAACAAGTCAAATTAATTTCTTGTGCAGTAAATTCATATTCTTGTCCTATTATATCATATGATAAATACTAGGAATTACATCATTTACTTGCTTAACTTGACCTAACTTTTCTTTCATTGTCAACTAACATTGTATGTACGAATAACATGGAAACTTCCATGAATCCTAATTTGGATTTCTACGAAATTAAAAATGTGCCAAGTGTCCCTTTGAAAATTATAAAAGGTGGCCCATAATTTGGTGCAATTTTACATGTATATATATGTTACGTAAAAGGAGAGTATCTTAATCTTAATTAATTAATAAATAATAATGCTAGGTGAATCATTAGTAGTTACCTAACATGATTATATAATTGTTGACCTTATCTTGTAAGAATAATAATCGTAATCCCTTGAGAACTTTTGGAACCACGTAAAAATACAGTGCTACGCTCTCTCTCTTCTATATATAAATATGTTTCCAACCACCACTATATTATGTTCGGGCTATGTCTCACTTCCTTACAACATGTTTATTACACTCCATTATTAGATAATCTTAAAAAGAATTATCTACACAATCATTTTTTTTGTCTATTATTCAACAACATACTTATAATTTCTCCATCTATCATAATGTATGCCCTACTAGTAATTATTGTTGTACTTAAAAATGAACATGACCTCTTGGACTTCTTGTCTCCGGTTAAACTTTCCTTAATAATTAAACTCATATATTATCTTGTCATCACCATTCATTTATTATCATTATTAATTAATTAATTCAATTTATTTGTTATTAAAAAAAGAAATTGAATTTAGAGCGAATTGAATCGATGAATTTTTTGAATGCTCATTTTGGCATTTTTATTTTAACTTATAATCATCAATTCATTTTAGTCATTTAAGTTTAATTCCCCGTAAAAAAGAGAGACGTTTAATTCAGCTGTATGAAGTAGATAATTTCAATTGAACTAAATTATCTCTGTAATTAATATTTCATTGCAATAATCCAAATGAATAGGGCCATGTCGTAAAAAAATTCTATTGAGTTACTATTTTACTAATAACAGAGTGATAAAAGAAAAATTATACTCGCCTCCGTAACATAATCTCCTGCAACAGTTGACTTTTTACGTATTTTGAGGAAGAAAATTTAACCTAGTAAACGATCAAATTAAGTCAAAATAATCTAACATAATGAAAGAAAAGATGATTTGTTTATTTTGTTGAAATTATTTTGAATTAATTTGATCGTTTACTATTTAAATCTCTTCTCAAAATACGTGAAAAAAGTCAATTATTGAGAGAATTATATTACGGAGGGGTAGCATTAAAAAACATCTTTCATATTATCACCAAAGCGTGATTTTGTAACAACATTCCCAATTTTATACTCTTATTATTACTCCGACAGGTCCTTATTTATTACTCATTAGTCATGTGAACTCATGTTTTCGAAAATAAGTAAAGATTTAATTTGAACAAATTAAACACAACGTGATGTACTCCATCCTTAATATACTACTCCGTAATACTTCATTCGTTATCAAATTAAACGCCAATAACCAAATTTTAATTGTATTTGAGGTTGAGATTTAACAAAGTAAATGAGTGAATTAATCAAAATAATTTTAACACAATAAAGTTATAATCTCATTTTTCATTGTGTTAAAACTATTTTGAATAATATGCTTGTTTACCTTGTTAAATCTCAACCTCAAAAATGCGTGAAATTAATTATTCATTTAATTTGATAGGAGAAGTATATAATTGTAACGATTGAACATTTCATCTCTATATTTTTATCAAATCAATTGCAGTTGATATGTACGGAGAGAGTATATCATAACCCAAGATTGAAATCAGAAAAAAGAAGAAGGTAATACTCCTGTACATAGGCAGTGAAGTAGTGATTGTCTGGTTTGGATGTGACATATTTAGTAGGAAGATATTAATAAGTTAATGAGATGGGAAGGAAAATATGAAATGTGCAGGTCCTACAATATAGTACATGAATATAGAAAAAAAATAATTAATGGATTACTTTTTATAAGGTTTATAATAGGAAAAAAGAAAAAAGTTAGAATAGAATATGATAAATATATGGGATCAACACATCATAATAAGAAATATGCTAGTAAATAGAAATACCCAAATAAAAAAAAAATGTAGAGAAATAAAAAAAGACGAAGGTGATTAGAAAAAGAGAATACAAGTGTTAGAGGTAGTTGTATGTCTACTTTATATGGTGTGAGATTCACATTGGATTCCCTGCGCAGGTATGTGGGCACCAAGAAAACAAAAGTAGTGACATGCTTTTGTTCTTTGTCTGTTTAAGTAATTTCTTAAACTATAAGTACAAACCTCCACTCCTCCACTCCTCCACTCCACCTAAAACTGTCTAATTCTGCTGCTACTACCTTGAGCATTTCACCAACATTTAAGCCAACTTATTATACAACTAGTTACTTAATTAGTTATATAAGGCTCCTCTCATTCTCATTGAGATTAGCACATACCAGTAACTCTTTCTTCAAACTAACCTTGATGACATCAACTTTAAATTCACATCTACTGTAATGTTGATCAGATTTTGAAATTATGTACGTTTGTACTCAATGTCAACATTACAAGTTTACAACTTATCCTAGTAACACATTAACATCATTTGACATAGCTCACTAACATAAAATTTAATTTTTGCCCTTTTGAATACTTTTCACATCCTGATTATTTTTTGTTTATTGTATGTTGAATAACCAATATACGTTTTAGTTTTTTAATTGAAAAAACATACGGAGTAATAATTGGATCTTGATATATTTTCTCTATATTTTAAATGACCATTGGGCTTGACAACAGGCAAAGTCAATCCACCTTGGACCATCTAGATATATTTCACAAAATACAATTTGTATGAAAAATTCAAAAAGAAGTTAGAACGGAGAGAGGAAGAAACAGTAAATGTGTATCAATACCAAGTAACTAACTATAACTAACTCCAACTAACTCTAATTGGAGTAATAAATTACCCTAGTGAATAGTACTATGCTTCTGTTGGGCGCTTAATTGGGCAAACCCAATAATTAAAAGTAGCACAAGCCATGACATTTTGACCCAACACCAATTGGATTACGAATTCGATATCTAATATCCAGTCCAATACAAACCCAATTAATAATTTGAATACATTGCCTTTCAAAACAAATCAAATCGAAACTGAACCTTTTCTATATTAGAAATGAGATTCTTGAGTCTTCGTTATTGTATACTTATATCCAATAAAACAGTGTCAAACCCATTTTTGTAATGGGGTTATAACATTATGGGCCCTCAGTGGTTAGTTTTGGGCCCAAACTCGTATAATATCAGCATTTGCTAGCAATCTCATTGCCTCAATTTTCTTTATAAACTAATTCATTCTCAAAAATACATCATTCAATTCAGTTAGAAAGTTAGTTAAGAATAAGAGTTCGATAATACAAACACAATAATAATCCTAGTAAAGAAAAGAAAGATAGCTACTTCAATTCATTTTTGGTCATCTTGTTGAATTCTTTGCGAAAACATCAAWCAATGAGCTCGAGCGATACAGAAGAGGAGGCAAACTCAAAGCCACAGCCACAGAAGATAAGAATTCACGTGAAATGGGTTAGAAGCCGTAGCATCGACGGACAAGACGACTGCTTATTCGACGCGGAGGAGATGAGGAGAGAGAAAGCAGGAGAGGTAAACTTCAGAGTGGATGACGACCTCGAGCTAAGATGGTTGATGGTTCGTTATTGTAACGTGGTTAAGGCTGCCTTCCACGAAACTCTATTCCAGTATGGCGCTTCTTTGTTGAAGGAAACTGATACTCCCCGTCAACTTTCCTTGGATCCTTCTTTTTTCAATTACTTTTTCGCTTATCATTCTCAACGTAAGTATCGATCTATCTATCTATCTTTCTTAGACATGTATGTTAGCTCGTTGCATTATAATCTTGATATATAGYAGTACGTTACTTTATCAAGATTTGTTACGTAAATTATACAAAATTTAGTTTCTTTGGTAAGTGAGGGTATTAAATCAAAATAATAATCCAAGGGGCTTGAATGAAGGAATTGAATTGGTGTCATAAAAATCATGCTAATTATACCCTAGAATTGCGATTAGTATAGTAGTGGTAAACATGCATAATATCATAGTTAATCTTGAGTGTTATTCTTTGATCAGGTGGTGGTCCGGTTGATTCGAGTGTTGAACGATATGTAACTGTTTGCATTCGGATGCACAAAGAGGAAGACAGACATGTTACTGCGCTTCGCGACACACCATTGAAACCTCAACTCGCCTATGCTCTACCTGATGCTAATAAGGATGAATTAGACGGCATAAACTTTGTTTATAAGGGACTGTGGTTGAATCGTGTTCATRCGGCAGACCAGTTGGGAGTTGTGGGAGGTGACGTTATTGATGCCTTTGATTTTACCAACAACAGTAAGTCTAACTTGCATTGCTTTTCATTCCCTCATTACCAACAATCTTGCTTAATTTGTTTAATTCTGGTGATGTCTGTATTGGGATTGGTATCTGGAATTTCATATACACAGGTTGTTTGAGCATAGTGGAACCACATATCACTTTCATAGTGAAACATTCTGAGACTGGCGAAGAAGCTCCATTCGAAGCGAGACTAAGTCAACCATTTTTCTTGGTGATGCGAGCCTACTGCGAGGGAAATGACCTSAAAAACGGAGCTGAATTCATTCACAAGGGGCGCAAGCTTATGCCTTATAAGACAGTGGGCGAGGAAAAGCTCGAGGATGGTAGCGAAGTCCTTGCCGTGCCTCGCTAAATGAGGTCGACCTAGCTACTTGCATTGCTTGCTTCTCTGCATTACTCAATTTCAATCTGCAATCTATGTACCAACAATAATATGATTCTATTCATATTAAGTAGCATGCCACCAGTGTTGTTGTAGCCTTGTTGGGTGCTAAAATGTTTTAGTATGGTTTTCTTTAACACTTTATTTGTCATCAAAGTATAACATAACACATTCTTACATCCCTGTTGTAGTGTTGTAGTGTTGTAGTGTTGTAGTGTTGTATGTGTATGGTGTAAGTGTAACTCTCCTATATATGCAATTATATTCTAGTTAAATTTTGTTCTTTATTTGCATAAACAATAATGTTTTGATTAGCGATGATTAAGGCTAACTCCTTTTATTTCCAGAAATGACCAACCTCGCAAGTAAGTCCAACAATGCAATTTAATATGTTTATCGAAAATGAAATGGAGATAAGGAGATTGAGAAGCCTATTATGACTATCATTCCTCCTTTCCCTTTTGCTTTGTGTCTTTGGAGGACTAACCTATACATTCTATCATAATTAAGCACTTAGGCTCCGCTTGTTTATAGCGTAAAACATTTTTTTTTAAAAAAACTGTTTTCATTCCTTTTTCAATTTTACATTATTTAGTATACAAAAGAGTGTAAACCAATGTTTTATGGGTAAATAAAGTTTTTTCATAAAAGTGCTTTCCTCCCCTTCATTTTTCCTATTTTCCATATTTTTTACATGCACAAACAATGGAAAATTGTTTACAAGCAAATGTGTTTCCTTGAAAAATATTTTCCATGAAAACCATTTCACATTGAAAATGTTTTACGCCCAAGGCCAACCAATTAGGCTCTGTAGAAAGCATACCTTAATGTTAAATCATTGAATTGAAAGTTTTTCTTAAAATTTATAATAATATTGTACAACTACCAAGTATATCTTTACTAATGATTTCTACAGTGTAGTGGTAATACTAAAAAGAGTAAAAACCATGTTAATAACTTACTCCTCATGTTTCAATTTAGATTTATCACTTTCTAAATCAGATGTTTCAAATTAGATGCATCATTTTTCTTCGGGGAAAATTAATTAATTTTACTCCATACCTATTRTTCTCATATCCCATGAGTCCTCTTTATTTAGGCGATGTCCTGTTCAATTTATTTAAACACGCTACTGTTTATTAAAAAAAATAGTTCAAATTAGATCATACCAAGTCAAAAAATTCAGACCAGATTAAAAAATGGTAAGAATAAAAAGTTGCTCGAATAGAAGCTCTATGTCACCATGTGTGAATCTATGATGAAATGGAGAAAATATTTATTTTTATCATTAAAAAATATTTTGGGTATTACCCGAGTCTATCAAAATGTGTATAGGAGTATTGGTTTTCCACCCAACAACTCTCATGGTGGCAAAGGTTTGGTTCCYTGATAGGGCATTGATGGAAATTTGGGATTCTGAGGTGTGTTCTGGTTCTTCTGCTAGGGTTTTTGGAAATGTGTTATGTATAGTTGTGGGATAACTCTCAGAATCAATAGATGGAATTTCCACCATAAAAAGTCTAGGTTCTTTGAAGCGACATTTGTGGTTTCTTTCCCACTTTTGATCACAATAGTAACACAGTCCTTGAGCTATTTTTTGTGCTTTGATGTCTGCTGGTATGAAGGGTAACTGTTTGGGGTTGTATTTTACAATGGATGAGGAGGGTAGATTTTGTGGGGGTGTAGGAAGAAGAGGAGGCTTGTTGGGATTTGGTGGTAAAATTTGCAGTGGTTCTGGGAGGTATGCAGGGTGATCAGGAGGTTTATGGGTTTTGGGATGAAGAGTGGATGTGAGGTGTTGTACTTGAAGCCTTGCATGTTCTATGGCTTCTGCAATGCTTTGGGGCTTGGAAGCTTTTACCATAGATTTGATATTGGGTTTAATTTTAACCCTCCAAGAAAGCTATCTAATAGATAAGACTCAGACAAATTGCATGTGCCCATGTTGGAACAAAATAGATCTTAAATGCTCAAATGTATCAATATAATCTTTCAGAGAAGCATGCTGTGTTAACTTGTCAAATTGTTCTACAAAAGTGCTAGCATTCTCAGATTTGAATCTTGCAGACAAATCCAGTATAAAGTCATCCCATTGAACATGAGTCCTAACAGACAAATAACTAGTGACCTAACTTTCTGCTTTATCAATCATGTTAAGAGAAGCAAGATCCACTTTGCTTTCATCAAGTATTCTACACAAGTGAAAGTACTTATTGCACTTTTTGAACCATAATTTGGGATTTGTACCATCAAACTTAGCGAAGTCTAGTTTTGGGTTCATACCTTGCCTCCTAAGAGGGAAAAAAGAAGAATGAGACGCCTTTAAATCATTGGTTGGGGTTTCTTCCCTCATTTCTTGAAGAAGCTTCATCCTTGCATCCAATCTTGCAGTCTGAACTTGCATTGTTTTGGACTAATCTTCCACCCTTTTCTCCAAAGCTCGAAATTGGTCTTCCATAGTTGTTTCTCTTCGTATTTGAGGAGCCAAGATGATGAACGAAAACAAAATTTGGATTGGAGTTTAAATCAAACAGTTAGTGTGCAGATTGTTTAGTTCTTTGAGTGTTACAGAAGTTGGAGTTGTGGTAGGTGTTTGGTGGTGTTTCGTAGGTGTTTCAATGGCGGATGGTGGGAAGGGCTCTGATACCAATGYTATGGTTGAATCTGGTAGGCAGAATCATACCATAAAATCAAGTAGAAATTGCAGAATGAGAGAGAAAGGAAGAGAGAAAATAGAAGAGAACAGAGGATAGGAGAGAAGGGAGTAACCTTATTGCTTAATTGTTGATCTCAATATGATATGATTACAAGTATGTATAGCTAGTTGATCATAGTTGATCAATGACATCTAAAGCTAGCTAACTGAATAACATAATACAATGATCATAACAACTTATTCCAAATGATATTTGGCGGGAAAAGCTATTAGAGACAATTAGAGCTAATTAGCCTAATTGGATGATCAATCCAGCCAACTAATGATCAATTAAGCTAACTACAATGATCAATTTGGCTTAATAGAGCTTATGCCAACTAATTACCACAACATAATGTGGCGCTAAGATGGTTGATGATTAGCTACTGTGACAGAATTGGTGTTGAATTTGAAACGAATCGTTTCGAATTCAAGGGTGCTAAATTGCGAGAGTCTGACACCCCGCTTCAACTTTCCATGMTTCCTTTTGATGTTATTTATGCTTACCATTTTACATGTAAGTTTCATTTCTCAAATCTTTTTTGTTTCAATATTTGTTGAATTTTGTTGCTTATAATTTGGTGGTGTTCACTTTATTGAAATTGGGTACTTTTGAATTTGTTTTGGGAATTTATTATACAAGTATATGAATGCAGTCAATTTATGAACTTAACTAGCAAAGGCAACGATTGATTTCCTGAGTGTTATGGTTCCTCAATTCCTTRACAAATTGGTGAAAGAGTTCCATATGTTAATTTCAATGATTGATTTGGTGAGTGTTAATGTGTTATGGTTCCTGAATTTCTTGTGGCCTAGTGGGTATTTTTGTATCAGGATTGTCCGATTTTAGAGGGTAATGAAATTTCACTGGACAAGATTAACTCCAATTACTAAAGTAATGCAAAAAAATTATGGTTGTGGGTTTCGTTTGGTAGAGTGTAAAACATTTTTGCACCTTTTCTCAAAAATACAATTGCAAAATTAGATTTTCATTGTTTAGGTGATTGTAGGAAAAATGATAAATCAAAGGGTAAGTAAAGAGGTGGTGGGAGAAGTGTACAAAAGAGATCAAGAATAATATTAATTAATTTATTTTTATTTTTGTGAAATGAAATAGTGTTTGAAAAACCGCATSTAAGTCGCGCCTAGGTGCCGAGCCGCAAGGTGATATGGGGTATGTGCTTAATTTGGTCTTGGCAAGGCGTTTTTGATTAGGCACAACTTAGGCACACGAGGCGCATCCAAGGCGCACCTGAATTTTTTTCACAGTTTAGTGCACCGCACTTCAATTAGGCGCACCAGGCGCGCGCCTTAGGCGCACCTGGGCGTTGCATAACCCTTCTCGCTTTATTGCGCATTGAGCTTTTTTTTTTTACATTGAAATGAAAATGGTTTTCCAACATTGAGAAAGTTGTTGTATTCTCAAGAAAAATGGTTTTACACTCCATTGTAAAATAGCTAAACAATGCAAAATTGAAATTAATGGAAAAGAGTTTCCTTGAAAAATGTTTTATATTCTATGAAATGAAGCATAAGAAATTTGGAGACATAGGAAGAAAAGAGTTATAATTTGTTATTCCTCCCACTAGATTAACTTCTCTATCAAGAGAYAATAGACAAATGGTGGAATGAAAGATATAAATTAATGTAGATTGGAGGGCAGATAAACTAATACTCCCTTCGTTTGATTTGTTTTTTACGTTTCCTTTTTTGGTATTTCCTTTTATTCTTTACATTTCCTTTTTTATACTTTACTTTTTTACCCATTAATGTTACTTTTATCCCTAAAATATCTCAAATTACCCCCTTATTTATTCACTCATTATTATTGATTTTCCAACCAAAATTATCTCTTTCACTCATTTTTAAATATGAAAAGATTTACTTTAATTTTATTGCACACATTTCAAACAAATTAAAAGAATAATACAACTTCCAAGTATTACTAACATATTTTATCCAAATTTTAATTTTCCTTCATTGACGTGTAATTCTACAAACGTAAAAAATATTGGARCGGATGGACTATTACTGTTTTTTATTGTACCTTAGCTAGCACAAAGTGATGTTTCCATTTATAAAACCCTAGTTAATGTATGTTGTCTCTTCAATCCTCTGAACTACCATATGATCTTTCTCATACGAAGTTTTACAACAGTTAGGGGGATATAGAAGCCACTTTATTGATGAGGACTTCCAAAAGATTATTTGCCTTCTTTGCTATTATTAGTCCTATCCTTGAATTAAATACTTCCTCTGTTTTTTTTATGCTCCATTGTTTGTAATTCGGAAATCMAGGCAATTTTTTGTTGGGGTAATTAGGTAAGTTGAAGGGTAGTGTGTTAAAAGTAGTGGGATCAATGTTTAACTTGTTAATTAAGTTGCTTTTTTATGGTCCCACAAATGAGGTATTGACTTTTWGGAGCCAATTATCATGCCCACTGAAATATTGGGTTGCGTTGGAGGGAAATTTGTATTCCCTCTSAAACTTTTTTGGAAAATTCAAATTGCTTCTAAAAAATTTTGGAACACTTGTTTTCAAAAATTCAAAGGCCACTACTACATAACAATTAACTTGCCCTATAGATACTCCCACTCCCCCTGAATTTTTACTTTAGTTTTCTGATTCCCAAAATATTACAACACCATAGTTACACCATGAGTTAGTTTTTAGGTGTTACAAAAATATACTTGCACACACTGCTCTAAGGTAAGTTATACAATTAAAATTGTCATCGTATTGTTGAAGTTTGCTGCTGGGTTGCAAAATGCAGGAGTACTCCAAGCTAGCATATGGTGAAGAAATTTTCAGCATTGATAGATTACTTGAAGAGGGTTGGGTTAAGCTGTTGTCATCTGATTCGGTTAGCAGCACACRTCAATCTTCTGCATCTGCAAATGCAAAAGAAGAAGCACATACACAACAAACAACAACACATCAAGCAAAAGGTGTTAGAAGGAAGCTTKAGATGCGAACAAGTGAAAAAAGACAAATGATAGACATGCTTTTGACAGTGGAAAAAAACAGAAAAATACCATATGGTGCCAAATCTGAAGTAGCTTCAAAGTTTGGTGTTAGTAGGTGGACAGTTCAAAGGATGTGGAGAGATGAAAAGAGGCAAAGATCTATGGGGGTAGTAATAGATGCAAGAAGCAAAAAAAAAAAAGGAAATATTGGAAGGAAAGCAAAGGAGTATCTTGAGGAGTGGCTTCAGTCAGTTTCATTATGCAAAAGGACCATTGTGAGGTCCTTTGCTGGTGCTCTTAGGGTCTCCCCTTCTAATGTGTACAAGTTGTTAAAAAGAGGTAAACTAAGATCACACACAAACAACAACCATCCTGCTGTCACAGAGGCACACAAGATTGCAAGAATGAAATGGGTTCTTTCTCACATATTGCCTGCAACTACGACAGAACCAGCAATCTTTACARACATGTCCAACGTGGTACACATTGACGAAAAGTGGTTTTATCTCAATCCAGAAACCCGAAGGTTCTACCTACTCCCAAAGGAGGAGGATCCCTATAGGTGCCAACAGTCCAAAAGATTCAAAAATAAGGCAATGTTTATAGGTGTAACTTCAAGGCCTTTGTATGATGACAATGGCAACATGATCCATGATGGAAAATTTGGAATTTTTCCATTTGTTCAAAGAGAAGCTGCTAAATATTCAAGCARATACAGGGCAGTAGGCACCAAAGAGACAAAACCAATTGAAAGCATCAATGGACCACTAATTAAGGATATGATGATAAACACAATCATCCCAAGCATCATGAGAAACTGGCTAGAAGGACTGTCAAAGGACATCACTATACAACAGGACAATGCAAGACCTCACTTAAGTCCTAATGATCCAGACTTTGTGGCAGCAACAACTCAAAATGGGTTTAACATCAAGTTAGTCTACCAACCACCACAATCTCCAGACCTAAATGTGCTAGATTTGGGTTTTTTCAGAGCAATACAAGCACTACAGTATCAATCTTTTCCTAAAACAATTGATGATCTTATTTAGAAAGTGCAGGATGCATATGATTTCTTTGACCCAAATGTGCTGAAGTACACTTGGCTACAACTTCAGTGGGTTATGTTGGAAATTCTCAAATGCAGAGGTGGTAACAACTACAAAAACCCCACAACGATAAGAGAAAGTTGGAAAGGCAGGGATTACTTCCCGACAATGTAATAGTCAATCAACAAATCATTGATGATGCTGTTGCTTATCTTAATGAAAGGTTTATTCCAGTTGGTGACACACACATGCTAGGTGTACAGGAGGGTCTTAATGTGGAGAAAGATTAGTTGGAAGTAGTGTCATTTCATTTAAGTTCAAATCAACTTTTTGGAGATAAAGTTTGTGTCTGCTTATCAAACCATGGAAGGTGAAGTCTAAATGTTTTTGGTGTGAATCTTAATTTTTTGGGTTGTAATTAGTTTATAAATCCATTGGTTTGTTTAAAGTTAAAATGCAGTCATGTAGCAATTGCACTTAAATGGATTACAAATGCTTACTGTTGTGAATTGTTTTTTTTTTTTTTTACTCAAAGTCCAATGTATTGCTCTTGTTAAACCCTTTCAAGCACATTAATGTCATGCATTGAGATTGTTTGGTCCATTAGTGACTTGTCTCTCACCCTATCAAAGTTTGAGTTCCCTCAAYAGGCTTGAACCTGGAGCAATACACCAAACTTTGAGGATGAGAGAAGTCTTGCATCACATGGATTAAGGAAACATCAAACAAAGCCTACTCAGTCTAATTAACCAACTATGGACACAGGAGGGGAAACCAAATAAGGAACACATCACCAATACCAGGGATTTCATAGAATAAGGTTGACATTATCAGCCACATCCTCAGGTTTCACAAGAAAATCAACCAAATATCCACTAGAAATGTTTCAAACACAAGATATCAAAACCCAGAATTTTCATAGTCTACAAATGTTTGACAATAAAACAAAAAAAAAGTGAATAAAACCACCTAAAACATGATTTAAAAACATGAATCAAAACCCAGAAATTTCATAAACTGTTTCACAATAAAACATCAATAACATGAATTGAACCAGAAATTTCATACTATACAAATGTTTCATACCAGAAAATTCTCACGAATCAAGAACATGAATTAAACCCAAAAATTTCATACTCTACAAATGTTTCATAATGTAAACCCAGATATCAAAGATGAAAAAAAATCACCCAGAAATYTTCACAATATAAACCAAAAAGAATGAATTAAACCAAAAAAAAGAAATTTACCTCACCTTGGCTGACCTCCTGCTTCCTGGTCATAGATCGAGTCATGCAACCCCTCAACGRCACCTCCTTCTTCTTCGGTTTCTTGGTCTTCTCAAGGATCATAGCAGTGGAATGTTTATGGATGTACTCCACCTTCTTCCTTTTGTTCTGCTCCTTAGAAGATGGAAGCTCAACAACACCATCATCGACATACACTGGAGGTGGGTAACAAGCGATGTACTCAGCAAACAACCTCTCACTCTCCTTCATGTCGTGGATGTGGCCAATGACAATGGACAACTCATTCAACCCAATTGGTCCGATAATGTCTTCCGCGATCTACCAAGAAAGTTCTTCAGATCTTCACGCCATGTTGGTGATGAGTCACARAGATCAAGAAGTTCCTTAATTTTCAAGCTTTTTGCGAAATCATCCTCCTCAAAAAAAGCATCGACCAACGCATATTTGTCAACCATGCTCAGATTTTTGAAGAAAAAAAATTAGGGTTCTTAGAAATGGGAAGAGGAGAGAGAATAAGAATAAAGAGAAGAGATGGAATCAGATGTGTGGTGTTGAGTTTTTTTTGGAGAGAGAGAGAGAGAGAGAGAGAGTGACGAGTGAGTAGAATTGTAGATAGATCTAGAATTTTAAGGGTTGAGCGATGATGAGCAATGATGAATGTGGTTGAATTCATTGAATGGATTTAATGAGGTAGGTGGTAGTTGGGGTGATTTTGGTGGGAAAGATTAAGCTTAATCTAGATGGGTTGATGTTATCTTTATGGATAATTAATTGGGTAACTGAGATGGTTATCAATTTTAATGGAAATTTAGTAAGGGCAGTTTCGTCAATTCACAACAAATTTCATACCCAAAATAGAAAAAAATAACAATGGGCATCTATTTGAAAATTGTCGTTTTAAGACAATGGGGCGTCTAAAAAAACGGAGGAAGTAAGAAAATTTAAGCCCCCTTGCCAACAGCTCCTTGCAGTCCAGAATGATGTTTTTGAACTCATGAGTACAATTATTGTCAAAGTGCAACCGTGATTAGTTAGTTTTACATCGGAATATGAAACAAAGAGATCTTAATTATTGCCATATGATTTTGGGATTGAACGTCACTTAGACTTTGATTGTGGGCATGTCTCTTATCTTTCCTCAGTTTGTTATAACAAATATGCTTATCAATACGGGAACAACCAAGAAACGAGGCAATAATATTTCTCACTTATATTAASTTATTCTAATTTTCTAGATATTTGTAGATTTCATTAGAATGTATATTCATCGTAGCAGAACTTATTGGTAATGTGTCGAGAGTACAAGACTTATATATGCTGGATTTATTAGCAACTACTCCCTCCCGTCACACAATAACTGCAATGATTGGACATTTTTCCTCTCTACTGTATATCAAATCGTTGTAGTTATTACATTACGGAGGGAGTACCATAAGTGTTATGTAGGTGTTAATCATATTCTTATTTTGACTTGTGTATTATAGTTCATTTGAGCTTCTATATTAACACTTTGTTTCGGTTGAAAGGAATTGAAGAAAAGAGTAAAAAGTGAGGGAATGAGAGAACTTGGGTAGGAGTAGTTAATTTGGGTGAAGGAAGCGAAAGGGGAGGGATCCATTTTCCTTCCCTCTTTAATAAACTCAATTTTTTTAATATTGAAGATATTTAGAAGAAAAATGGAGCTCACATTTTCGATTTGCCCTCCATTTCTTCTTCTTCTTCGATAGGAAGTCACCCTCCTAAGTCAGTCATTTTCGGGAGTAATAAAGTGTGCTAAAGAGGGTGAAAGGAGATGACCTGGTCAGGTGGGTAATGGACTGACTAGGTGCGAGAAGAGACTAAGYCGTGCGGAGCATTTTGGGAGAAACTCGACCGAGTAAGCCATGGACCCGACTAGGTCTGAGAAGCAAAGCGATCGCATGGGTGTGGATACCCGATTGGGCAGGGGTGGACTCGACCGAATACTGGTCTTATGCTATTTTGGGCGTAGTAGGGTGACCCAGCCGGGTGGTGGTGGACTCGACCGGGTCCGGTTCTGGGATGGTTTGTTTGTTCAGCTCGGTTTCATTCCCTTACACTTTTCGAAGGCTTTTATCCTTTGACTACTATTATACTCCCTTCGGTTTTTTAGATGTTCCATATGGAAATTGCACGGTGTTTAAGAGTTGATTGAATTAGATAAAATGTTGAGTAAGTTGGGTAAAAAAGTTAAATAAGTTAAGTAAAAGAGTAAATGTGTGGATGAATTTTTTTGGGAAAAAGTAATTTTGAGTGAATAGATTGGGTAAAGTAATGAAAGTTGAGTTTAGAAAGGAGTAATTCATTAATGTTTGAGTAAATAAAGTAGGTAAAAAGTAAAAAAGTTATTTTTAAATTGGTTTGGAACAACTATTTGATAACATCCCAAAATGGAAACTGGAACAACTAAAAAAACGGAGGGAGTAAATATCTTTTGGAGTATATTTTTGGGATAAGATATTAGTCACAAGTGTTATTATATATATATGACCCTTTTGATATTATTATTTATTCATTCATCATAATATTATTAAGAATAACCCTAAACACAAGAAAATCCCAAGAAAGAGTATTGAGCAATTCTTGAGGAACTCTAACCTCAATTTCGAGTGTACRATCTTGGGGCGTTGTGTATACCTTGGGGGGCGTCCGTTATTGACCCTTCACTGGGCGTTGGCGGAATTTTCTTCTAAGGAAGTGGTTTATACTACGACACTACAAATTGGTAAATTCGTTCATTATTTCTTATTATCAATTGTTATTGATTCAATTATTTGATATACAGTAAGACTATCATTTCCTATAATTTAGAAGAAGATTTCTTATTACTGTTATCATCATGTCTGCGAATCAAAGTTGTGGTTTTCTTGTTCTGTCAAAATTGAAACCTTTGGATGGATCTAACTATAAGAGATGGTTCCAAAAATTATTGATTGTTTGTGAACAGGTCGATTTGGATTACGTGTTGTTTTGTGATCCTCCTTTGGGGGATGTTCCTTCTAGGGCTATTGTTTGTTCTACTCTTGATTCTAAAACTACTGACAAGGATAGTACTGATAAGGATAAAAGTGATAAGAACAAACATGCTGGAATTCTTGATGTTGTGAAATATGAGAAGGATAATAAGTTTGTTAGGGGGTTGATGATGCTGGTAAAAAGAAGTATGTAACTGGAAATTGGTTGCRATTTCAAATGGTTGATTCTAAGCCTATTATGGATAAAGTTCATGAATATGAGAATTTGGTTGGTGATATTCTTGATGAAGGCAGGAAGATGTGTCCAACACTACAAGCTAATGTGTTAATTGAGAAACTTCTTGGATCATGGTCTAGCTACCGTAATCATTTGAAACATAAGAAAAGAGACTTGTCCTTGGAGGAATTAGTAAGTCATATGAAAGTTGAGGAGGCTAATTGTTTAAAGGATAAGGATAAGGGTGAGTATGTTGTCAAGACAAATCTAGTTGAAKCTACTGGGAAYAGACAGAGTTTTAAAGGCAGCTCTTCTGACAACAAGAATGGTCTGTAACCGGAAGCAAAAATTAGGAAGAAGTCTGGTCAAGTTTGCTGGATATGTGGTGATCCTAATCATGTTTCTTTCAGGTGTCCTAATCGAAAGGATGGAAAGATTTCAGCATAATGGAAATCACAARAGGAATCATGGTCATCTTGTTGAGGAAGATGATGAAGTCATCATTACTGTTATGACTGAGATAAATTTGATGGAGAACATTACTGAATGGATCATGGATTCTAGGGCTTCTCGCCATGTGTGTGCAAACAGGGACATGTTCGTTGACTTTGAAGAAGCTGAAAAGGGTGTGATCGTCTACATGGGTAACAACAACACTTCAGAGGTTCATGGAAGGGGTAAGGTGTTATTGAAACTGACTTTTGGGAAGACTTTAGCCTTGCACGCAGAATGTGTTGTATGTACCTTCCCTTAGGAGGAACCTTATTTCTGCTAGGCTGTTATTGAATGTGAGRGTCAAGATTGCCTTAGATGCTAATAAAGTTGTATTGTTCCACAACGGGGAGTTTGTAGGCAAGGGCTTTGTTAGTCCCAGTTGTCTATTTGTATTGAACTATGTAGCCAATTAATTCTTTCTCTATTAATTAGACTGAATTTCCTACTTATATTGTGGAGTCTGTTTCTTATTGATTTAGTCTTTTGGGAGATGTGGGGGTAAAATTCCTTAAAAGGACGATATCGAGCTCAAACTCTTGGTTTATTAAGCAGGAATTGAGAATCAACTGGATAATAATATCGAGAGGCTGAAGTCTAATAGAGGAGGAAAGAAGGGTTGGCATTTCTGAAGAAGGTGTGTGAGAGGGAGAACATTCTTCTTGAAATTTCGGCTCCTGACATACCTTAGCAGAAMAATGCRATAGGGAAGAGAAACAAAATGGTGAAGGAAGCGATGAAGTTCATCCCTATGAGTTTTGGTCTTCTAGGCAACATGTAGGGAATGCTGAAACAGAACGGTGGAGGAAGCGATGRAGTCTTCCTTATGAGTTCTGTTCTAATTGGCTACATGTGGGAAATGACAACTACTGCCACTACTTGAAATTCGTCTTCGGGTGACCGCTTTTAGCGACCGATTATTCGATCGCCAAAAGTAGCGAGCCGACCGAATAATCGGTCGCTAAAAGCTTATTCAGCGACATCATTTATCGGGTCTGCTAAGGAATAACACAGTGCGGCTTGTTGTTTTGACTCCAAAACCTTAGGGACCGACTATCAGGCTCGCTAAAAAATTTTAAAATTTTACTAGAAAAAAAAACACCTTCATTAAACATAAAAACCCCAAAATAACACTCCAGCACTCTCAACTCTTCCGCTCCCAACTCGACAAAACCCCAAAATTCAACAACCCCTAAAAATCCACTCTTCCCTCTTACCGACAAACCCACTATCACTCCTCCCTCGGCGACCATCCATTTCGACGCCCTGCCCTTCTCCCTCTCTCCTTTTCCTACCCGTCTCCTTCTCCTCTCTCTCCTGCTCCCTGTGCGTCTACTTCCCGAAGCAATAGCACCGCACACCACTTGCCACTGCACGGCGCCAAAGCGCAGCAGGACGGCGACCCTCGTACTTCCACACCCGTCCTTCCTTCTCTCCTCTTCCCTTTCGTTCCTTCCTGTGCCACCAATTCTTAAGTATAAACCCTAAACCCCAATTGATCTTAATCAATTGTTATTTGATGAATTTGCATAAATATATGTTTTAAGTCATGTTTTGACTACTTATTAAGCGTGAAATTTGTTTGGCTTGTTTAATTGAGATTATGAATTTAAAGTTAGGTTCTAATTAAAGTGGCATTTATGAATTAATGATGTTTTGATTCGAATTGCGTTACTATGCAGTTCTTCATTTCTTGTGTTTTTTTAAGTTTAATATTTCATCATTTCAGATTTTGATGGCCATTTTGATACGTTAGTCTTGTTAAATGAAATTCATGTATTAGTAAATTGAAGTTAGTATGTTCAATTTAACATCGATTTGTTGGCTGTCCTTTAAGAGTTAAACTATTGCTGTTTTTCTGGAAACAATATATAATTTGTTTGATATGTTTTGATTTAACGTAAATTAACGAGTTAACTAACAATTCGCATTAAGTTGTGTAAGCCTAAACATTAAGTTTTTCAGTTTGTCACTGTCAATGCTATCTATTATTAGTTTTTAAAGTTTATGAATGTAAATGTATGTTTTTTTGATTGAATTGATTATTAGCATTTCTGAGTTCTAAATTCTGAATAGAATGTTGCAATTTTTTTAATTTAGCATTCCCAATTCCCATTTTTTCAATTTATTTTTATTTAAATGCATGTACACAAGGCTTGTGAGGATTTGACGACTCCTATTCTTGATATAAAGCTTCCAACTAGTGGCGTGACGTAATAAGATTTTATGAAGGATTTGCCATTCTGTTGTTCTTTATGCTTGTATGATTTAGTTTTCATAATTCTTCGTTTGCATTTAGTATTTAGGCGTATTATTGTTGGTTCTTTGGGGAGTTGTATGGTCAAATTATGATGGAAATGTTGAAAGGAGTTTGAAAGCGTCGTTGTGAATAAATATGTAGTCTATTATCTATTTTATGTATATATATTTATGTATATTCTAATTGAGTTATTTATGTCTAAGTAATATTATTTATGTATGGTTTATGTATGTATGTCTTTTTTTGAATATTTAATTTTAGATTAATAATTATAAAAAAATAGTATTACTTTATTTAGTACTACCACGAGCATTTTCTCGGGGCACAATACAGGCGTGACTTAAATACAAATACTCAGTGTATCACATGAAAAGCTTTAACAAAATTAAAAACATAAAAAAAGATAGAGTGAAAAACATTATGTTTGAATGCTTACACATTTTTTTAATGACTATATTAATAGGCTTATCGAAATGAAAAGGAAGGAGCGTGAGTGGATGTACAATAGATTTATCATAACCGAACATACTACGGAAGATTCGATCATGGAAGTAGTAGTTTGTTTCATTCGCCAGCAACACCCGGAGCTCGATTGCGAGGACAAAATAAACGATGTCCGCCACAAAGATGTGCTAAGTGTAAACTGGAAGTTCTTTGATAAATAACCGTAAAAGTACATTGTTAAGAGGATTCTCAATTGAAACTAATAAATCGAATGGTTATGTCAACGTAAGGGCGACCGTACACGGCTCCACTCGCTCCCGCTGAGCGAATCCTTACGGGAATGGTTGTCGATGCTATTGGAACGTGGACCTCATTCGCGTGACCAGTGGAAGGTATGAGCCGAAGAAGAACCAAATCGAGAAGCCAAGATGTTTCTTTGAGCATGCTCAAGCAATTGAGCAACCGTGTATGATGAAGCGCAACAACATCTCGAGTGTTGGAGATCTTCTAGAATGATCAATTTAAGTCTGAGTACAAATTGCACATAGTGCGCTAGATGGTTTGGTCATTGTTGAGTGATGCGCTCCACACCACCCCAAAAAACTAAGTGTAACACCTACTACGCACAAGAGGTACTCAGGGATTAGAGCTCCTCACGGAAGATACACGCACGCCTAAGGATGTTCTGTATTGGAAGACGATGCCGAGCTTGAAAGTGTCATCACGTGGCGGTCGAATGGCTACAATAATTATAGAATGACCATCTGGTGCCCGCAAGCTTCTGGTGTACTTCCCAATAACCACGATTGCAAAGGATGTTGCCACCAAAACACTGCTGAGTCTTGACATGGTAATCTGAACATAGCGAGAGTTGAAGGGAACATGGCTCATCCAAGTACAGCGAAGCTTGGAACGCACTTCGACACGACCTCTCAAGGACTTCGCATCCTGAGCCTTGAATTTAGACTGGTTGTGCACCGGATGGTTTTTCCGTTTGGAAGTTTGGAACAACAGTACTCTGTGGCCTGTTCTCACTACCCTATACAACATTCGGACAATGTGCATGAAAAACCTTTCATTTTCCTTTCTGCTATTCTCCGACCAAAAAGCCAGCATGAACAACTTGGATGTCTACATGCAACCCTTGATGATGAGCTGAAGCAGCTGTGGTCGTTGGTCCTTGACCTATGCACATCTAAAGAAGCAAATTTCAATCTTCGCGTAGCCGTGCTGTGACTATCAGTGACTTTAGCATATGGTATGTTGCTGTTGGAGCTCGTATGCTTTAAGCGTGTCCATATTGCATGGAGAAAAGCAAAGCCTTTTGCTACACATCGTGGCAAAGTATCATGTTTGATTGCCATCGTCAGTTTTAGATTCCGCCACCCATTTCGGCAAAGAATAAGACACTTTCTGTAAAAGAGTAGCAAATTGACTCGGCGCCTCATATCATAGTCAGGTGAGAACTGTGGGAGATTGTGAAAGACTTACCAAGAGTACTGATGGTCCTATGCTTTGAAGCAATTGAAGAAGAAAAAATGGTGGATACCAATCTTGTCTGTGGGACCTACTTATTGGAAGGATTTGCTGATTCGGCACACCTTAGACGTCTGCTGCTATTGAGAGTAAAACTTCAATCGAGCAGCTCATCACCGTCCATGGACGTGAAAAGACGAACGTCGACACTGTGAGTCGCAGAAGACCAAGAACATGAAGCGTTTTGTAGCGCGCGAGAGTTAGGAGCCTCATTGCATGATGGTAAGAGGAATGAGTATATGCTAGGTACCCTCCACACTTGCAAACCCGAGCAGAAGAAGGTGTTATGTGAACATTGGTTCGCGAATTGAGGTTTCCTGACCGGTATGCTTCGAACTTGACGCGTGGTTGATAAAAAAAAATAGCTTCAGGCAATGAAGATCACCGCACTTGTCTGTAGTAGGACGCGGTTGTTGCCTGTTCTCGCTCACAGAGTTGCTTTCCCCTTCAAACTTTGGAAGGCACCAAAAATAACGATTGAAAATTAGACATTCTTTCGTGACTTGTCTGCTCCCGGTATCACGTCTGAGTGAGCATAGGGAGCCTACAGAAACATTGCTGAGATCTTAATGTAAAACCATATCTTTGTTCCGTCGGCATTCTTTAAACTCCATGGAGCTTGCCGGTACACTTAGCCTACCAGAAGCATAGTTTAGTAGGTCCGTTCATACAACGATGGATGTACCCATTCGACGTGATTTTCAATTGTTTATCTTTATACCCGTTAATATATTCTATTGACAGTGAATCACATTCCTCATATGCTCGCTCTTACTCACATGTCCGTTTACGCACAAAGTCCTTACAATTGAAACGTAAATATAGTGGACAACAGACAATGGTTGATTCATATGCAATGACGATACTTGGCTAGGCATATCCAATTCTGCTCGCAGTATTTTCAGTCAGGGGATTTGTACAAAACAGGGACATTATGGGTATAAGACTGCATACCGTTGATGGGAAACAGCCGACATAGGTGTCAAGTCCCTGAAACATGTTAGAAGGAGTTGTGGTCGGACCAGTACAGAAGTGTAGTACATGTTGACAGAGAGGGAGTCCAACGCCCATTAGATACATCCTCGTCTAATTGTGGCAGTTTACTAAAGTGACTATTGAAAGTAATTTTCTTTAAGTCTTAATAATACTTTAGCAATTACAAAAGCATATTGACATGCCGACTTAGCTTGACTAACATCGAATCTTGCACAACATGATAATAGGCAATTCTGAGTGATCAGCAGTAGTGCAATCAAACCTCACATTAAAAGAGGGATACGTCTGAGATCCATGCCGAAGTCCCAATACCCGGCATGGTTAAAACCAAGTGAGTCCCAATCCTCAATTCCCACTTTTTAATTAACGAAAACTGCCTTAATTTTATCACTGACCACTCAACAATCTAGGTGCTTCGGACACCGGTCCCGCCGAGCCTGATCACACGAAGCTCTCTGCACGGGAGCCCTAGCCTAAACAAGTAACAACTTGGAGATCCATTCATTCGCATATGGCCTAAATCTTCACACGCAAGCTATGCAGACAGTCAACCATGAATCGGTGTGTGTGTAGAGTCAAGGAGGTAGTTGACCTACTTCGGCACTTTGGGAAGAGTATAACAACGTGTACTACGCAGGACGTGCGTAGATACAACACGAATATTCCATTGCAATTGGTATGCTGTTACAAGCTAGAATGTTCACGAGAATATGACTTAAGAGTCAATCACAGCTAGACTCCCGTCCGAACAGACCCTCGTTGCATACCCTCAAGCAGTCAGTGTATTATCGACACCTTATCCTATCCTTAAGAGGACAGTCAGTGGTCCGCTCCTTCAAGACAAAGCCAAGTCAAGGTTGACTGCACCGATGGAGCAAGTGTCGCAAGAAGAAAGATCCTTGTGCCTGTAGGTGTATGTTCTCCGAAGACATCCAGACAACCTACGGTCATCGAGGTGATGTGACGAGCGATGAGGTCATTCTCCGAAGTCGAGACTAAGATGACGTTGACCATTGTTGAGAGCTTAGGCAGTGGATAGAGGAAGACATGTTGATGATGACCCGATGAGGATGTTAATACCCGTCAGTTTGTTTTCATTAGGATGTAATTGCCTAAATTTTAATTTAATTGTAGCACTATAGTCATTGAAACAAATACAAGTAGATTTAGTAATTGTATTAATCTTAAGTTTAATTACAGTTCCTTAAACTTGTTACATATCGTAACTCATGAGTATTGTTTTCTATAATATCTTATTTTTCATATTTGTAATTAGAGTACATTTTGTATTGTGTTTTTTTCCTATATTACTAACCGTTCACATATTGTACTCAACCTATTGATGTAGGAACATGCACAAAAATAAATGGTTATCTTGAAAAGCAACGGTCCTAGTGCTACGTCGCGGCTATCGACTAGCATTCTCCAGCTCAATTCAATCTACATCCGTGCGATGATCAAGCCTCCCACTCTATTCGCGATGCACTCTTCTGGGTCACGCGCAATCCGTCTAATGGGCTCATGTCGCAATCCTAGCCTGGAGACTTATCGTTAGTTAGATATGACAGAGCTGGATGGCCGATGTTTCATCTACCTTTTCTTCTCCATCTTCGATCTGGGATGACGAGGTAGTATCGCAACTTGCAGTTTGGAGCTTCATCTTTCAGCCTACAGTTTGTGGCTCATCTTTCTGGCCTCATCCATTCGGTCCCTTTCATCACGAGGCCAGCCTCTATCTCAGCCATTATTACTCCCACTCTCACATCACTCAACTGTGACACAGCGGCTCTACTCCTGTGACTCAGCGCTACTCTACTACCTGTGACTCAGCCATGCCTCTACTCCTAAGTACTTAGCGACTTTCTGACTAAACCCGTGCTTCACTCTACAGCACCTACCGGGCTTCTTACCGGTCTGTCACCGCCACCACAATAGCTATAACATAGCCACTTCACCACTCTTCGTATTCCGACGGAATACTGTAGTTGCTCATGGTGAGGTTTATAAGTTATTTAGTTTATTAATTGTTTGAGCTTATTGAAAATTATAGTTATTCATTATCTATTTTAATTTTATAATGTTTCATGATGTGAAGTTTTGACACGAAATGTGTTCTTCCATAACGGCCACATTAAAGAAACTACTCGAGACCTGTGAGGAATACACGAGGTCGCTAGACGGCAACGAAGGATCATTGGTGGAAGATATGCGAGTGTGAGTGATGACGAACTTTTAACTTTCTGAACAAACATGTTATTTTATAGCTAAGTCATACACATTCTATGGTTACACCACTTATCATGTCTTTTGTCAATCGCAAAATGTACACATGGGGCCGAGATTGAAGGCACAGTTCAAAGAAGCATATGAAAGAAAAGCCGCAATTACTTCGATCATTTAACCAGAAAGTTTAAGAATTTATCGTAAAGACCTGCCGCCGCCGTATGCCATGGAGATGACTTTCTTCAAAAAAATGGACAGGCAAATGGTCATCCAATTGTTAAGGAACGAAGCAAGCCCAGCCAAGGCACACAGAGAGATCGCGGCCACGCAGTGCCCAGCCTTCATCTACACTGTCAGGTTCCGTCTCAACTTCATCGAGCTATCCAGTGAGAGTTTAACTTCCATTTAATTTTGTAAATACTCATTGTGTTTCAATTTTATTGTATGTCACCGAACATATTAATGTTCAATTTGTTTTTTTTAAGAGAGAAAAGAAGAAAGAAGCCAACTGCTTAAGAACTATTCCTGACACTCACTTCAAAGAAGTGTAGCTGGGGAAGGAACCGGGCATGCGGGTTGAACCCAAAGGCAAAGAAGTCTATAGAAAGGTAAATGCTTTCTTCATTTTAACTTTGATATTATTTTTAGGGAGATTCCGACTTAATAAGCCGGAGAATACGAAAATAGAGCTTGCTTTGGATATTGTACAGGGGAAATTCGGCTTACTTGCCGGACGAGTAAACAATAGGATTTTTATATGATTTGCATTTGTTTCTTTTTATATGAGTATTGAGCTTCAAAAACAGCACAATAGTTGCGTTTCGTTAGAATTTGAGCTGCTCGAAAACCCCAGAAAAATGACAAAAATGCCTTTCACGCCCAAAAATTGAAACTTGGTCGTGCTATAACGTGGTAACCACCACAGAAAGCTTAAGTGATAATATGTAAGACATAATGGAGCTTTAAAACTAGATAGGATTGCGTTTGTTAAGTTTCGAGCATCGAAAACGCCCAAAATGCAAAAATTTGCCCTTTCACGCCCAAATGAACTTGTCGTCGTCTCTAAACGTGGTGAACCAACACTTAGAAGCTTAGTGAATCAATTAGCACATGATGAGCTTATAAAACAGAATAGTTGCGTTAATGTTCTAGCCATGCTCGCAAACCCCAAAGGCCAAAATGGCTCCTACTCCCCAAAAACCTTTCCGTGTAAACGTGTGATATCCAACAACTTTAGAAAGCTTAAAGTGTAATAATTTAAACACTGATGGACGCTTTAAACTAGAAATGGTTGCGTTTTAAATTTAGGCTAGAAACCCAAAAGAACGCCCAGAAAATTGCTGTCATGAATGTAATTTTTTCATTTCAAATATTTCCAAACTAACTCCATAATTTGCAGAGAAGGTACTATCAGACCTTTCTGATGTCCAGGCTAGTGGAATCCGATCGTGATCCCAATGAATTTCTTGTACGGATTGGGTGTTATACGAAAGGGGGAGGTCTTTGGTTCGGCGAACATGGAGCCTCTCTCCTTATTATGAGAAAAAGTCGCGTCGACACAGCGATTCAGACTATTTCCCATCGGGTTCGCTAGATCACAAATTCTGAGGAACTGAGCGAACAAAAATAACAGTTAGTGCGGAGAAAAGAGGCAACAAAAGACAAGAGCGGGATGAGATGCATGCCGTATTGTCGAGAAGCAGAGTGCAAACGGATACGATCTTGAGTCAGATCGAAGCCAGCAGATTGGACGCTCATGAAGGCAAAGTTCGAGAACGATCGACCTCCCTGTCACGAGACGCTTTCCCGAGACCGCCACAGACGTTCTGGCGCTTCTGGAGCCTTTGTACGCTTAGTAGTTCTTATATTAGATTTGACTTTGGATTATCCTGATTTATTCCATCGTACATTATAGATTACATTTCACTAGAGACCATTTAGAAAATATAATTGCGTTCTAATCTGTTTTATTACTTTGATGTTATAAAAAAAATTTAGTTTTGCATATTTAATTCTTTTCCATTAAATATTAAAATTTTTTTTTAATAAATTCTTTCACGACAAAAAATAAGCTTTAATATATTAAAAAAAAGGAAAAAGACATTTAGCGACGAATATCGGTCGCTACATCCCTTTGAATATCCAAAATTTGAGAGAAATTGAAATATGCGAGACCGACCCAATTTGTCGTTCGCAAATTTCATTTCTCCTCCAAAATTTTGAGTGAAAAAAGGAATTAGCGAACCGAATTTCGCGGTCGCTAATTAGCGAACACGATCAGTGTGGTACTTATTAGCGATCGCAATATTTCGTCGCTAATCCTTTTTCGCTCTAAATAATTTTGAAGAGTCTTATCAAAAAAATCGTCGCTATTATTAGCGACACAAATCAGTCGCTAATTGTTTTTTATACACGATAAAAAAGCACCTACTGTTAGCGACGGACTATACTCGGTCGCTAATTTTCTTACGAAAATCAGGTCGCTATTTTATATAGAGTCTGGCGACCGAAAATCGGTTGCTAATTTGTCTTAGCGACCGAAAATCGGTCTAGCAAACGTCAGAAGTCGCCCGGCACGTTTCTTTTTGTTTGTGCTGAGACATTCCCTAGGTGTCAACGAACTAAATACCAATAGTGACTGTTCTACCATCCTTAAGAGTTTGGAGAAGAATGAGACAAGGACTGAGATAAGATTTTGGTTTAGATTT
>SNQN01004996.1:23759-44975 GCA_008642245.1 Bassia scoparia | reverse complement strand
ATGTAATGCAATTGTGCATTAACCTTCTTTCCTTATTTCTGTGTAATTATCACTTTTTTTAGATCCTTATGGCCTTTGCTATTGAGTTCTTTTGAGCTTATAACCTTGAAAGAATATAGTGATGGCCATGAATTGTTACGTGCATTACTTGGTTGAAGATCTGTTCTTTTATATAATGTGCATTTTTTAGAGTTGAAAGTGCTGTGGAACAGTTGGTTCTTGATATTTGGTACTTATTTTTGTTTTTTCATTATTTTCGTGGCAGAATCATTTGGAGACTTCATTTTTGAACATTTTTTTTGCACATAAGGAAAACTTGTGTAAGTGGCCTTTACAACTAAGCTAGCTGTACATTTACACATAGCTGTTACAATATTGACATATATGTTTGGATGTCACGAACTGTTATGTATTTGGCAGTCTAGTCGCTAGGTATGGTCATATGAATGCTTTTTCGTGTGCATGTATGCATTCTTTTTTCCAGTTTTGTGCCCCAAGATGTGACATATCATACAGTAAATATCACATTATCTGGGTTTGGAAAAATGATCTTTGTCGATGTATACGTTAGGAAAATCTTATGAAAGCGCAAATTTGGATTCCTAATTCTTATTGATTAGATTCATTACATGATAACAAGCAAATATTACCACGATCCACGTGTATATCTGTGATATTATACAGTTATGTCTAAATATTAAAAACCTGTTTTCTTATCTTGATCCGTGAATCATGATTGATTTTCTTATTTACATGATTTAACAAAGCAGTAGCTTGAATTGGGCAGATTGACTCTTGGTAAATAATTGAAATTTCGAGTATGCTAGTCCGAGTTGTATCATGGTGTTTGATATTACCATTGTTGTCATATTGTAATTGTAAGCTCAGTTTTTTTTTTTTTTTGTATTTAGTTAAAAAAATTTATGTATCATACACTAATTGGTTTGTTTTGTACAAGCAATGTATATGCATTATTGATTTTTTAATAAATAAAAAAAGGAATTATTTGGACAGTTATAGAGCTTTACGATTTTTTTTATTTTAAAAATAGCAACAAAAGCTCCAGGCTTTAAAAAAAACTGGAGCTTAAAATTGGGTTCAAAGCTCCAGTTTTTCAAAAAACTGGAGCTTTTAACGCACTAAAACCTCCAGTTTTTTAAAAGACTGGTGCTTTGAATCCATTAAAAGCTCCAGTCATGCCTGGAGCTTTTATTATATCTTTTAAAGTACCAGCTCCAAATGTACCAGGGCAAAATTGGAGCTTTAAGTGGGTAAAAGCTTGGAGCTTTTGGCCTTTTTCCACCAAAGGGCACAATGTATGTTTTCTTTTCTTTTCTTTGAGAAAGAGGAAGAGACTTATTGTTGCATATCCTTCGTTTTCTGCTCTTTCACGTACGAGTAAAATTAGTTTTGWAATATTTTCCTCTAGAAGACTTTGCCTATCTAACAAATTCTTAAATTCCATATCACGTTGTTGTTGCACGGCTCTTAATTCTTTGTTGTGACTTTCTTGCAACACCTTCATTTTCACCTCAAAGATTTTTTCAAGCTCCTCTTTAGACACATCATCACTAACCGTAGCATTGCTTGGTTGCTTACTTGAAGATTGACCACCCCACAATTTGGAGGGACAAATTCCCAATCCAACTCTACGTACTTGGCCGGACCTTTCGGGCTTACTTATGACTTGATCAAAAATATCACCTTTCCATGCAATCTTCCCATCATTTTATTCGACTCCACCCGGTAGTTCATCTAATTTATTCCTCATGAATTCCTATAAGTATTGAAAATTTAATTTCATTAGTAGATATGCTTTTATGAAAGAAAAAAAAATTGAAATATTTGTAGTATGTCTTGAACTCACCACAGTTCTTGCTGATTCTTCATCGATTTTTTTCTTGTCTTTCTTAATCCTATCTTTATGCATATCAATAAAGATTTGAGCACGTGAAGGCTCTACACCATTTACAGTCTAAAAAACATTATAATTTAGTTAGCATAAGACTTGAAGCTATGTAACTTATACCAATTTATAACATATAAACTTATACCAATTTATATTAAAAATTAAAAGTTCAATGTAGTGTACCTTCTCTACCCTATAGCAAGCAAAACTCTTCCTTCCAGCACAATGTGGCATTTTCATGTTCTTTTGATTGTATCTATTTGTATTTGCACGCCTCTAAAAATATGAAACAAATAAATGGTCAAATACTTATACTTGCAAAACATAATAAAGTATATAAAAAGTTTGTGAAGAAGTAACCTTTGTCTTATCTTGATCCCAATATGAAATAAGTTTGAGCCATTGATCACTAGGTACTCGATCTGGTTTGTTAGCTACTAAGTTGCTCCGGTTATGTTTGTTGGGTTCATCGTATTGAGCTTTGAGCTCTCCTCTAAAATCTTTTACTCTTCGTCGTAAAGCTGATTCAATGGTTGCCTCTCCTTTACGTGGGAAGCTGGAGCGTAACAATTGTAAAGGACACCAAACGTAAATGATAACAGAATAAATATACACTAAAATCAATTAAATGTTCAATGCCAACAAACCTTGATTTCATTCATGCATTTAACTTTGATCTCTTTCGGAACAAATCTCCAATCCGAATAACCTTGTGGTGCCAACTCTGGGTTCCTTCCGATTGTGCCTAAGAAGCTAGCTAACAAACCAACTTCTTCACCAATAGGTTGTCCATAACGATTGATTTTCACAACCCATTTATCTTGTGGAGCTTGATTCCACACATCAGCAAGTATTGTAGGTCCTCTACGCCGTTCTACAAAAGTCACTACTAATATTATTACAAGTATAATAGTTTAACAAAGAAGAATCTGGTATACTTAAAATCTATTAACAAAAAATAATATGGTATAATTAAAATATTTATACGTGAATAGTTCGTAATATGTATCATCTATTGTTTTAGCGGATTCTTGATCTTGCGTTGAAGGGATGTTTTCAATCTCCGTAGTTATTTGTGATGCATCTCCCTCCATGTATCGAATACCAAGTCTTTCACTTGTTATATTGTTTGATTCATTAGGTTGAGAGGACACAGTATCCTTTGTTAGTCGCCTCCTTTTGGCGATTGTAATCTGAAAACACATAATTAATGAAAATATATGTCAGTATAATGCTATTGAAGAATGTATCAGCAAGAGCAACATATCTGTGCAAGTTGGGACGGACGGCTACGTTGATGGATTCTCATAAGGTATGAAATGTGATCCCTAAAAATTCAGATTGAGTCAATACTAACTCGTAAACTAGCATAGAAAAATTATATGATGGTACATGTTCTTACTCTCGTAGAGATTCAATTTCCTCAGAATTGGAATTGAAAAAAAACATATMTGTGAGCTTGAGTTTTTGTCTTCTCATCCATCATAAATCCTTCCATTCGCCCATATGGTTGTCATACGGAAGGGAAAAGACAAGATTGATGGCCGTCTTCGTCACCAATTGTCGTGTTTCGACTTGAACGATTGTTTATTCCTTCAACATCGTCCATGTATCTTGAACAAAAATTTAAACACTCTTGAAAGATATAACCCGTTGTTGTTGAACCCTCTAGGTATGCTTTGTTTCGAAAGTAAGAGTTAAGAGAAGACAAATACCTACAAGAGAAAATGACAAATTTCTTTGTCATTAGAATTATCACTCACAAAAGACAAAAGAGATATAGGTAGAATTAATTACCTCTCAATAGGATACATCCATCGATAATGGACTTGACCAGCAATTTTAGCTTCATTTGCTAGATGAATCACTACATGCATCATAATAGTGAAAAATGTTAGTGGAAAAATTTTCTCCAAATTGCACATTGTTATCACCAACTTTGACTGAAGTTTCTCTAACTCATACACATAAAGAGTTTTACAGCATAAATCTCGAAGGAAGTCACATACTTCAATCAAAACATAGGCAACTTTATCATTCATAGAATCTCGTAATGCAAGAGGCAGTAACAATTGCATTAACATATGGCAATCATGACTCTTCAGCCCCGATAGCTTTCTCTTCAGCACATCGCGAGATATTTGATGCATAACCATCTGGGAACTTTACATTTCCAAAAAACTCACAAAAGCGATCTTTTGATGAATTACTTAAGTTATATGGGGCAGCAGGTAATCTTGTTGTTCCACTTTCACGGACTATCCGCCATAAGTGTTTTCTCACTCCAATTTCTTGTAATGTATGACGAGCATTCAAATTGTCCTTTGACTTCTTTCCATTATTCAGAAATGTATTGATAATATTATCACACACATTCTTCTCTATGTGCATCACCTCAAGGTTATGATGCAATAAATTATCCTTCCAATAAGGAAGTTCGAAGAAAATGCTTCGCTTTTTCTATGTTTTATTTATTACACCATGGATCTCATGTTTAGCAGTTTGTCCAAGTGTGAAGACAATGTTCTTTAACTGCTCTAACACTTCTGATCCAGATGGTGGGATAGGTTCATGACCAAACTCTTTGGTATTGTCAAACGATTTTTCATCATATCGATACTTATGCTCTTGATCAAGAAACCTACGACCACCCATGTAACAAAACTTTCCACTATTCTTATAGCGCTTAGAACAAGTGTGAATGTTACAATAAGGACATGCATACTTACCATAAACACACCAACCAGATAAGTTTCCATAAGCAGGAAAATCATTTATAGTCCAAAGAGGAGAAGCATGCAATTGAAAAGTTTCCTTTTTDTAGGCATCATATGTTGGCACACCCACATTCCAAAGTTCTTTCAATCCTTCTACAAGAGGTTGTAGGTAAATATCAATGGCATGCCCTGGTGCTTTAGGTCCAGGAATTAATAATGTCAATATGATATAAGGCTTCTTCATACATAACCACTGCACGGTGGCAAATTTTAAGGCATCAAAATCACTGGCCATGTACTATGAGTGCTTCCTTTTCATCAAAAGGATTAAACCCATCTGCAGCCAATCCTAATCTTATATTTTGAGGATCTGATTTAAACTCTGGAAATTCCTTATCTAAACCCTTCCATACATCTGAATCAGCAGGGTGCCTTAAACGCCCTCCTCTTTTTTYCGATCCTTGTCATGCCATGCATATCATGTCTTCAGCAGTCTTAGGTGACATGTACAACCTTTGGAGCCTTGGCTTTAAATGAAAATATCTTAAAACCTTTACAGGAATTTTCCCTTTTTTTTTGCCTTAGCACCAGGTGGATTTGCATTGTAGTCTTCATTGAAAAATTTCCTTCGAGATGCTCCACATACAGTACAATTGTCATCATTAGCCTTTTCTTTCCAAAAAAGCATACAATCATTTGGGCATGCATCAATCTTCTCATAACTAAGACTAATCTCTTGAATAATCTTCTTAGTTTCATAAAGAGAATCGGGCAATGTTTCACCTTCTGGAAGGGCCTTTTTAAACAATTTAAGTAACTCACCAAATGATTTATTAGACCATCCAAATGAAGTTTTGATATGTTAAAGATGTAAAATAAATGACAACCTTGAGTACTTGTTACAACCAGGATACAACTCAACTTTTGCATCTTTCAACAACTTGTGGAACATATCGTCATTTGAAGGACAATCATCATTTAGTTGTTCTATTTCTACTTCATTATTAACTTGATTATCTAGGTTGACAACATTGTTCAAAGGCTCACCATGGAATCTGAAAGCATCCTCTAACAATTGTGTCACATTATTAGCAACATGTGAATGTTTGTCAACTTGATCATCTCCATCAAGTGTTGATGTTAATTCCAATTGGTCATTAATGAACCATTTCTCAAAATCATGCATCAGACCATTTATTACTAAATGTTCATAAACTACTTCTTCATTATGCCTATAATATCCTACACATTTGCTACATGGACATGCAATTGTTCCATCACAAGCACTTTCAAATGCAAATTTTAGGAACTTCGATAATCCATATTGGTATTCGCTACTTCCAATGTCATAGTTTGACCAACTTTTACGCTTGGGATTGTCCATAAGCAAACACTGCTATCAAAGTATATTATGTGAATTAATTACCACATATTTTTCCCGAATATTGGCTAAAAATTTCTATCTTTCTCAAAGGTTAAGAATAAGTTAATGAACAAAAAAATCATAAATCAAGCTTCTCTAGCTTGTCCACTTACATACAGAATTTAATACGTCAAAAGTCCTATAATCGTCATCATTAGTTAGTCCTACTTCAGAATGAAACATGTTTAATCAACTATGATACGAATAGAGGAACTTTGTGAGTTTGTGAATTGTGAATCTATGCTAGACTAATGGTCTCTGTTTTAGTGTGCCTTTTTTATGTTTTAATCATTTACCTTAATATCTAGACTAAAGCTCAGGTCTTTCTTGCTTTAGTTATTAAATAAAGTGATGCTCCTTATATTTTAAAAGAATATTAACAATGAACATGATACTGTAAAAACCAGCAATTAGCAAGCTCATACAATTTGTCACTTTGTCAAGCTCACTCACATACTTCGATTCAGTTGATTCAATTTCACCTTATTTCAGTTTAATTCAATCCACTTCAATTTAATTCATTTCAACTTACTTCAACCAACTTTAATACATTTCAATTCAATTTAACTTAATTCATCCCAAAAGAACGAAACTCAAATATTAAACTAACGTTTAGAGGTGATATCCATAAGGTCTTGTCCTAGTGGTACAATAAAGATTGCAAACTTGTTTTCAATAAGTTACATATTCGAGTCTGAATTATAAAATAACATGCATGTTCTTGTTGCTGATTTTATCAAATTTATAATAACTCTAAATCGCGGGGTCTCAATTTTATCAACTCTCTTATGCTCTTCTTACAATCTTACTACTGCACTTTTTTGTGTTGTACATTTCTATCCAGTTCAGATTATCTCTTACTTCAATTCATGGCTCAGACTTATACTACTGCGTGTAATATCATACTTGTATGCACTAGTACTCTAGTACTATTTCAACTTTCAAGCTATATATTTTAATTTTTTCTTGATGGTAAGTGACCGATTTTGGCTACTATATGTATTTGCTCTCTTTTAAACACTCATTTAAATTAAGAAATGAGAAACTTGGGTAATATTGTACTGAATTCGTAACATAATGCTCACAACAAATGGTTTAAAACGGTCTCCAATGTAAAAAATAAGCTAATTGTTACAAGAATTATGTTACACCCAATTGATCCAAATGATTAAATTGTTCCGATAATTACGTTAGAGAAGGCTAATATGTTAGCAATTTGATTAATGTTGCGTTCGTTGCTATCTACCCCCATTGGCCATCGGGACTTATGAGCTGTCAAGCCTCTGTCCAACCAACCACAACAAGCACTGATCTTACAATAATTAAGCGTTGTGTTAAGAAAAAGTAAGAATATAAAATATGTATTAACATTTTGATATCAATAAATTTGAGTGAATCTAACCAAGAAAGATGAAGAGGATTCTAATATTAAGCAATACTCCCTATAAATTAAGGTCAGTGATTGATGGCATCTTTATTAGGTGTGGCAGTAACTAACTAGCTAGTAAAAGAGATCAATAATGGAGATCAATAGTGAAAAAAGACAAGTATCGTTCTTTCATCTATGGAGAAGATGACAAGAATATCGAATGGGTTTTAGGAGCACTACATGTATTTGCTCTCATTCCTTAATTTATTCATGCATCTAAATTATAAAATAAAGTCAACTTGTCATAAAATATACTATATAATCCACGGTTTAGCTTTTTAACTAGTTGATTCTTTTTTTAAGTAAAGGGACTAAACTTTTATTTATAAATTAAAGTAGAAGAAGCCAAAGCTTCCCAAAAGTCCATACAACATCCAGCAATAAAAGGAAAATAACAAGGGAATGAAACAACAATTCCATAAGATGTCGGTCCAGTTCATGAAGCAGCACCACCACCAAAGACGACTTTCATACAATTAAAAATTATAGTCATATTCAATACGCAACAAAATGACAACTTTCATACAATTAAAAATTAAAAATTAAAAATTATGAACAATAGACTTTGCCCAAATTCATTTATTTTCAACAAAATTACCACATTTAACTAAACAATGAAATTAATCAAGAAAAACAGCAAAACATATATGAAGATCCCAAAAATTTAGGGCATGAAATTTGGGGTTTTAAGTTTTACCTGTGGAGGAAGCACGATGGACAATGCAGCCTATACGGTGGATGGAGGAGACGGCGAGGGCAGGATCCTATACGCGACGCARAAGAGGACGGCGGCGCAGCAGCASAAGAGGACGGCGGCACAGCAGCAGTAGAGGACGGTGTATGGAGGATGTCGGCGGCGAYGAAGGAGGAACCCCCGATGTAGACGCCGATGACGAAGGAGGAACCTAGGGAGTTTGGTCRTGGRGAATTACTSGGTAGTTAGAGGGACATGGGGTTTTGGGAAAAATTGATGAAGAATGAAATATTTTCAAGTCAAAATGAAAATAATAGTGCTAATATGACCCGCCACATGTTTTTGCCAAATTGTATCATTTATTTTACAATAAAAGCATCAATTGTACAATTGATGCAATAAGTTGTAGGTTCAGCTTATTTTACCAAGCTATTGCATCAATTGTGGAATGGATTTAAAATAAATGATACAAAATCCTTTATTTCTTGTAGTGTATGAGATGCCATATGTACATGTCTGCCTTTACCTTCTTCAATTGTTTAATCATGATGTCCTCCTCTTATGGAGGAGGTGGTGAAGTCGGGGTGACTTGGGCATTTGGTCAATCAGATGTCACATTGATGCGACCTCGCTTGGACTTCCGTAGACATAAATGGAGGTTCCGGGCTAAAAGGAGATTTAAAGACCGCAATTTCTTCCAGGAAGGTGGTATTGAATATGGTTTCAACGACCTCGCCTATGTAGACATCCTCAACATCACTGTCGCATATGTCGTTGACCTGATGGGAGAGATGCGGTATGACCAATTGAACGGATGGTTGTTTCATTGGTGCGATGAGAACGGTTGGATGGAAAGCGCTATCTACCCCTTCAATTATAGATACATTGGTGTGTTACTTGGCGCTCCTAAGAGCAATTGGGAGGCGGTCCTCATCTATTAAGTCTTGGGCTACTTCCTTCAAAGTATGAAATTATTCAGTGTCGTCACCATGTCCTCTATGGTATTAGCAAAAATTGCCTATGGTCCATTTCGGAGGCCTCTTCTCCAAAGGAGGATTAGCAGTAGGGTCTTTTGGATTAATGAAGCCAATTGCCTTGAGGTGCTCAAAGGCTTGGGCATAGGGTATGCCTAGTCTGGTGTACCTACGCTTGTTGCAGATGGTAGGTGATTTTATGAAAGTTTTGCTTTTAAGAGAATCGTCGATCCTCTTCATTGCCTTGTACATATGAGAAGTAACAACATCTACCATGTTAGTTACTGGCTTTGATTTAATGTCGTTCTCACTAGCTGACTCCTATGGTGTGTTTTCTGAAGAAGCCATTTCTCTACTAGACAAGACTCGATCTACATAGTGCTTAAGAATGCATCAATCGCTTCTTCACTAAACTCGAGAACTTGGGTGTTGGACTTCTCTGGCTGAGTGACTCGGGGAGCAAATCTGTTGAGGGTTTCATTCAGGTCAGCTAGAATTAGGTCCATCTGAGTGTTTTCACAAGCCATTAGTGCAATGGTGTTGAGTGTTGTAGTGCTGCTTTAGAACCGCGGAACAACTCAAACCTTGTGCATACCAAAAGTTAAGTTCCATTTTGAGTCAACCTTTAATGTAATGCATGTCTTAGGGGCGATCATTCCCTTGCCTATTAACTAAGTCAAAAGGTAAAATGCAAAAACGTCCAAAGTTCGTCCTTCGCCTCTTTAATTTTTTTGTTTTTTTTTTTTTTTTAAGAGGCAAAGTTCAAAAATTCGACGTTTGTTTGCAATTGTATGACTTGACAAAGATGCAACGCCTAATGATTGTAGGTTACAACCATTTTGACAGTACTACGCCTAAGGAATGATCAACTTTCTATTTGAAGAATGTTACATGACTCGATAACTTGTTTGTTTTATGTACGCAAAGCTAAGATCCTTAGTCTAAAAGCACATAGCATGTTGTCACACTAGCATGATCCCTATATGCAAAATGAAAAACAAAAGTCAAGCCACATAGACTCTGTTGTTATGTTTTCGAACGGRTCCATCCGGGTGTCCAAGAGGGTCTCATGACTAAGCTTAGGACGGTCCCTAACACATCCAGCATACTGTGATGATCGAAGGAGGTATAAACCATTACGGTTCCATAGGGCACTCTGTCGAGCGACATAGTGGGGATGGGCATCAAACTTAAGAGTTAGTTACGTATGTAGTGAACCAGCGCCAATCTTAAGCGAGCCCCCTGGTCTTGTCTCAAGTGTAGAACACACTTAAACGAGACGTGATGCCTAAAACGCGGATACTCAGTGCCAACGACCTTGCCGTCTTAAGGACGTTGAATTCGCATAACAATTCGAGTATTGTCCACACATCACTAAAGGTAATAGCTTTAGTGAAATCCCAGTGAAGTCGCCAGAAATTGTTCGGGCGCCGAGGCATCACCGAGCCAGACTGGATCCGGTCCCTCTACCTGTGGGGGTACAATTTGGTTGATGATTTTGGTTTTGCTAGAATTAAATTCTTACTTTTACATGGTGTGAGTATGCCTGGAATTCTATGAATTATACTCGAAACGAGTAGAGGAAGTTGCCATCGCACTTCTTTAGGAAAGCTGCGAAACCCGGTTTAAGCCTTGCCTATAATTGCAAAAAGCAAGTCGAAGGACTCCATAGTCTGGTCGTGCACCAAGTAGTGCACAACACCCCCCGCATCTAGCGGCCTGTACTCGGTCATTGTGAGTTCATTGTGCAAAAGATAACAAAAAACATATTTTTGTGTTAACCCTATGCATGTAAATTACTAGGCGAGTTGATTAACAGAAATATATGCAAATATTGTCTAGTTTGTTATGTCATGTATTGTTAATTCCAAATTTCAAATTCCAACTACCTAATGCCGGTTGTCCATTGTTTATCTTATTAGGCGTGAGAACATGAAACTTACCAGTTGTGTTTATGACATATTATTGGTGGTGAACAAGCATGCAAACACTCGTACGAGAATTGAAAGTTTTGTCTAAGATTGTTTTTAATTTATTGTCGAATAGTTATTGATCAATATTACATGCAAAATTACATAGAAAGTCACATTTCCAATTCAAGCATGCATAAGGGTGTTACAAAATAGACGTTGGCCTCAAACTTACCTTGCAACACGTTGCTGTTTGTAGAGCAAGGACGGAGCTTTGGACCCTTAGGAACCCTTATAGAACCTTAGCACCCTTAATTGAACCTTAGATCTAATGTGTTTTTGTGTTTTGAATGTGTTTGTTAGAGAGAGAGAGTAAGATGAGCGTAAATGTCGTCTAAAGTTGTWMWWTGAGCTCCCGGGAGTACATATTTATAGGCACGAACCAAAAAAGGAAAAGAATTTCAGGTGCAATTACGCTCAGCCTCCTTTCTTAGTTTTTTTTTTTATTATTCAACTAGCCTTACTTGTGATTGTTTGTCTGTTTAACATAGGAAAAAAAAGATTTGTGCATTTGAATGTTGAAAGTCGTTCAAAGGAAGCTAGGGGACGAACCTAGACATCCTTGGGGAGCAAGGCCATGGGCCCGGAACATTCTAAAAGGTTCCGTTTTGCTTAAGAAATTCATATATATTTATCCATAACTCAAAAAAATATGAAAAAAATATGTCCAAATGCCTTGTAAAATGTAGTATTTTATGTTAAAATTTCGTAATTTTTGGAACTATTTTGATAATTTTATTAATTATTGCAAAAATAACTAAATTGCCGAAAACTCCAAAAAATTGCTAAAAGGCTTAGTAAAATCCTAAAAAAATACTAGAATATTTTTAAAAATAAGTTTGAATTGTTTAAACATTAAAACTCATTTATAGGGGAGTTAATTTCTTTGAAAAAGTGGTCGGTGTAAGGGAACTTGCCTTTTTAGGGCCTATTAGGGTCCTAGCTCTCACGATTTGGCTTGTGTGTTGCAAGGGGTGTATTATCATCATGCGGCTTGGGCTAGGGACAAATGTTGGTATCTACAAACATCAACAAGGGGATTCTAATGAGAAGTAGAGTTTATCAAAACTTTTGTGCTTTTTATTCTTTCTTGTCTAGCGTAGAGCAAATAGACCACAAAATGGCTTTGACTGATCCTTATTGGGTTTTAGCAATGCAAGATGAATTAAATTAGCTCCAAAGGAACCACGTTTGGCATCTTGACCCTAGAATCGAAGACAAGACAGACATTGGTAAAAAATGGGTCTTCAGAAACAAATTGGATGACCTAGGTACAATAGTTAAAAAAAAAGCAAGGCTTGTGGTGCAAGGTTACAATCAACAAGAAGGCATTGACTATGATGAAACTTTTGCACCTATATCTAGATTAGAGGCTACTATAATTTTGATTTCTTATGCAGCTCTTATGAATATGAAGTTGTTTCAGATGGTGTAGGCGTGTGCCCTTATTGGGCCTCGTCCTACTTCTCTTTTGAATTGTGGACTTGAGCCACAGATACTGCACGTGAGTGCGTTGGGGTGTGTTGTAGATAGACGGGATTACCACCGTGCCTATATAGGTTAATCACAGACGCCAAAACATTGATGCCAAACTAATGGCCTTACTATTTGGTCGAGTTACAAAATTGTGGGTTTAGGGACATGGTACGGATCAGATCTTTGACTTAATCTTCTCGAATGTAGCGGCCTCTACTCGGTCTCATTATAGTACCATGAATCAATATAATTGAATTCAAAGATCCTATCGATTTGATCTTAGAAAGCGCATTAACCTAATATAACTACAAGAGTTGATTTCTAATTTGCATGCATTGCTACCTAGCCTCATAATCGCGACCACTTTGAATTAATCAAATTAATATGGTGTCTAAAATCCGTTAGTCCGTAATTAATTTGAATTTAATGTGATTCAATCAAATTTCGGTCGTGATTAAGCAAATAAGAGAGTAATATGCACAACAATAAAAAATAATATATACGGAAATCAAAACTCAAATATATGCAAATTTACTAACCTTGTATCACTACCAAAAAATAGAAAATAGAGAAAAATTAGAGTATCAAAATCTTTGCTTCCGAACGAATCGCTTATCAAAAAACAAAAGAGAACGTTAGCATTGACAACAATAATTCGAASGATTGCGACGAAACAAAAACGATTGAAAACAAGATGATTTTTTGTGTTTTAAAACCAAAAGAGAATCAAATAAAAATCAAAGTGTTATGTTGATCAAGATCAGTAGTAAAAAGAAGAGAGAGAATTAGATTGAATAGCCTCGGAATTTGTACCTAAATCCGCAAAGATACAACTCCGAAAGATGCGACGAATTCGAGTGGCTTTTAATTTGTGAGTGGTTTGTGTTTTGTGGATTGAATTTGAGAGAGAGTTTTGAGAGCTTTTTATTGATTGAATACTGATTTTTGTTGAACAAAACTGTTTTTTGTTGACTTTCGAATAAACACCGAGAGCGTGTATTTATAGGCGTATATGAAGGATAAGATAGCAAAGACTAATTATATCTATCTTTCGTCTAATATCTTTAGGAATTTTTGCATCTTATCTGTTATCCGAGAATTATCCTTTATCTGATTTTGGCTTCCTTGGAGATCAAGATCAACCTTCTAGAATATTCCGAATCAATCCCGAAATTTCAGGATTTCTCTTAGAATTTTTTATTTTATTTTTTTTGAAATATCATTTTCATAAAATTATAACTATCATAGAAAATCATAGAAAAATCAGAAACATTAATTAAAAATACTGGTGAACTCAGAAAAATGGGAAGACGAAGATGAAAATGAAAAATCTTAGAAATGTCCTTTATAAATAATTATAAAAAATTCATTTTGCTAAGAAAAACGGCCTAAAAATAGAAAATAAATATTTTCCACCAATTATTATTGGGTTGTCGGTGTATGATTTCGAACTCAACTTTAATTCAACTCATGCAAATGTGTTTGATTTATGGATTTCGTCACAACTTTTGGAATCAAACCTATTTCGAAATGTCGTACTTTTCATCACCGGCTATTCAATTTGGGGACACTTTTGGGTGTCTACAGAAGCCCCCACTTTGGCTAAGTCTGGAGAGAAGTTTGTGCTCGTAAGACGAAAGTCAAAGTATTCGATTCGGGATGGAGGATGGCTCAAGTAGTTCTGTGATCTTGAGTTACCCATTTCGTCGGTACCTACAAAACAAAGGTTAGTTTTACCTGTTACCGCRCCCCATGCAATCCCTCAGAAGCGTTTGGATCCTTGGGCGATTTTATCCTTACGGCTAGCCTTGGCTTCTCAAGAGAATAACATCGACATGAAAATGATAGCCCTAACTCGGCAGTACGGGCTATCCTGATAACGGCATAGGTCTTCTTTAATGCCTATAGAGACTTGTATGTACTTTTAACTTGTAACTTGTGATATTGAAATTGAAATWTAAAATGTGTTATAAAGGCTACAGAGGTCTGGTTTTATATCCCTGGTGCACAAAGGGTCGGTACRGTAGGGTTCGAAGCCCCACTTTATGTCCATATCTGGTTTAGGATGAAAAAAATATACGGTCATAATTATTGCATGTCCAGTCTTGTCTAAGACATGAAAGGATGATTCTAGAGTCTAATCCTAGTACCAAGTGTCAATCGAAGAGTGCTAATTAAAGAGGCCCTATAGAAGTGTGCTAATGGAAAAGCGACTAGAGAAAGGTGATATGGATTTCTTTTCCCGTATCGGACCTTGTCCTACATCGATTTTGTTTGTGGATTTGAGCCACAAATCCCGCACGTGAGTGCGTTGGGGGAGTGTTGTCGAGTGGGGAATTACCACCGTGCCTCTATAAGTTAATCATGGATGCTCGAAACATTGGTGCCATGTTAATGGCCCCACTTCTTAATCCAGAAACCAGTTCGTGGGTTCGAGGTCACGTTACGAAATGAATCTTTAACCCAAATCTCTTGCATGTAGCGAACTCTACTAGGTCTCATTGTAATTCCATCCAATCAAATTCATTGGATACACAACAACATAGCAATTTTATCCTTAGAAAGCGATCTAACCTTAGAAACTATTACGAAAGTGAGTTTCTGTTATGCATGTACCCCTACCTAACCTAATAATTGTGTTCACTTCAAATTAATACGGAGCCTAAAATTCGATCRTCCATAATTAATGTGATTCAAACAATTTTCGATCTTGTTTAAGCAATCAAAAGCGTCATGTGCATAAGAATCAATAATAATAATATACAAGAATTGAAAACTCAAATATGTACAAAACAACTCACCTTGTATCGCTATCAACACAAAAGAAAACAAAGATTAGTGTATTAAAAGCTTTGCTTCCAATTGAGTCACTTATCACAACAAAGGAAATCGTTAGCATTGACAATTACAATTCAAAAGATTGCAATAAGGCAAAAACGATTGACAATAAAAGAATTTACATGATTGAAAACCAAATACAAAACAAAACTCAATGTATTATATTAATTAATCTTAATAAAAAAAGAAAAGAGAATGTTAGATTGAATAGCCTTAGAATTTGTACCTAGATTCGCAAAGTTACGACTTCGAAAGTTGTGATGGATTTGAGAATCTTGGATGTTGTGAATGATTTGTGTTTTTGTGAATTATTTGTGTGAGAGCGTTTTTTTAGAGCTTTGAATTGCACGAGGTATGAAAGTTTTCATTGATATTCGAATAAGCATTGAGAGCATGTATTTATAGGCGTTTTAGGGAAAAAAAGATAGATAGAGGAAGATCATATATACGCTAAAGGAAGCATATATACGCTAAGAGAAGCATATATACGCTTGTGTCAAGTGTATATACGCTTTCTTCAAGCGTAAATACGCTAGTTCCAAGCATATATACACTTCAAGAGACATAGCAGGCCACGTCACCAAGCGTATATACGATCTGTTTTTCTTATTTATCTTTCATTTGGGAATTTGTATCTATATTTTCCGGATCTAATCTACGATCCGGGAATTATCCTTTATCCAATTTTGGCTTTCTTAAATATCATGGTTAGTCTTCTAGAATATTCCAGTTCATTCCAAAATTTTCTAGATTTCTCTTAGAATTTCTGAATTTATTTATTTTCGTAAGTTATTTCGCAAATTAAAAAAATTATAGAAAATCATAGAAAAATCAGAAAATTATTAAAAAAATACTGGTGAATACAAAAAAAATGAGAGGAATTAGATGAGAATGAAAAATATTAGAAATGACCTCTAGAAATAATTCTGAATATCGTTTTGCTAAGAAAAATGGCCTAAAAATAGAAAATAAATGAAATAAATATTTTCCACCTATTATTTGGTCCTCGGCATTCGATTAACTTTAATTCAACTTGTGCAAATGGGTGTGGTTATGGATTTTTTCAGAATTTCTGAAATCAAATCTATTTCGAAATGTCGTACTTTTCCTCCTTGGTTATTCAATTTGGGGGGGACACTTTTGGGTGTCTACAAATGGATGTCAAGACCGTTTTCCGAAATGGCTATATATTTGAAGGAAGAGGTATATTTAGTGTAGCCACCTGATTTTGAGGATAAGTTGTTACCCCATCATGTGTATAAGCTAGACAAAGCAATTTATGGTTTGAAGCAGGCTCCAAGAGCTTGGTATGAAAGKTTGTCCACCTTCTTGATGGAGAATGAATACAAAAGGGGAAYATTGGACAAAACATTATTCACCAAAACCAGGGGAAACACTTGATTGTAGTACAAATTTACGTTGATGATATTTTATTTGGTGCTACTAATTAGGTGCTATGTGATGAGTTTGCTAATCTTATGCAGAGTGAATTCGAAATGAGCATGATGGGAGAATTTAGATTCTTCCTAGGACTACAAATTAAGAAAACAGTTGATGGTATCATGATACATCAGCAGAAGTACCTGAAAGAGTTGCTGAAGAAATTTGGCATAGATAACAGTAAGGCTTATCATACACCGGTTCCCACATCCACAAAATTGGATGTTGGTCTAAGGGGAACAGGAGTGAAGGCCTCACTGTATCGAGGGATGATCGGTTCCCTCCTTTACATAACAACTAGTAGGCTTGACATTGTGTTTTCTGTTGGGTTGTGTTCCAGGTTTCAAACCAATCAAAAGGAGTCCAATTGAAGGTTGTTAGAAGGATACTTAGGTAACTTGTGGGAACAACTCATCTGTTCTTGTGGCACCCGAAAGGAAGTTCAATATACTTAACTTGGTACACAGATGCAGATTAATTATGCTAGTTTCCTTGTTCATAGGGATTAAAGAGCACATCAGGTATCGCCCATTCCCTTGCCTTATCTCTTGGGTCAGTGGCCTTATCCACGGTAGAGTCAGTTTATTGTTGCAACCTCATGTTGTTCCCAGTTACTATGGATAAGAAATCGCTGAAAGATTTTGGTGTTGTTTATGATAGTGTTCCTATCTATTGTGACAACACTAGTGTTATTAATATTTAAAGAATCCTATCCAACACTCCAAAACCAAGCACATTGAAATTAGACATCACTTCTTGAGAGCCAATGTTGAAAAGGGCTTGGTGGAGTTGTTGTTTTGTAAAAATTAAAGATTAGKTAGCTAATATWTTCACTAAACCTTTGTGTAGAGAGTCGTTTTGTAGGTTAAGAGTCCTTTTAGGTCTGGTTAGATTTTAGGTTATTTTAGCTTCTATTACTTCCCTTAATGATTGGTTAGAACTGTATTCTCTTGTATAGTTTGTGTATATACCTATGTCAAAATCCTTCAAGTGTTGTGTAGGTGGTTTGAGACCTCAAAATTGTTAAGAACCATCATTTCAGGGAACAGGTTAAACCGTGTTAAGTAATCAGAAACAAGGTGAAGTGGTTATGTACAWGTACCAGCAAGGGGAAACCGCAGTCCAGCTCAGATATGTTTTTCGATTGATATTTTGATATCCCTTGGAAAATTACTATAAGGTGTTTTCCTTTTGGAAGGAAATTATCTTATTTCAATTATTTAGTTTCATGATCAAGGCAAAATATCACACATGCCTTATTCTTTAATTGGTTGCCGAAATAAATGCACATAATCATTGCCAAAAATTGTAATTCAATTTTTGAATTTGTCATTGCATCTGCATGCGTCAACCGCGAACTTAATTCACCTTTAATAAATCAATTATATAAATATATTTAAGTGCCGTTGTGTCGTTGTGTGTGTGTGTGTGTGTGTGTGTAGTGTAGGGATTGTGTGTTTGTGTGATTGTGTGTGTTTGGGTGTCGTTGTGTTTGTGTGTGCTTGTGGTAGTGACGAAGGAATATAGTGTTGTCTCTCTAACCGTTTGCGCAGCTCACTTCCTGCTTATTCATGTCACTACAAAACTTCTCTCTAATCTCTTCTCTCTCTCTCTCTCTCTCTTTGTCTCTTGTGCTCTATTTCTACCTATTCAAATTTCAAATTTGTAAGTTACTATTCACGAGTTACTGTTCATCATCTTCTTTAAATTTTTGTATCAAAGCTCTAATTACTACCATGCATGGAAAGGAAAATCAACACCGGTACAACTAGAAAAGGTAGGGAAGGGGACATGCAAGTGACTCCTCACAATCATCACAGGGGAAAACTGGTGTGCCTCCTAATCCTCCTCAACCTGAACAAAACCCGATTGCACCTCCACCTACTATCACTTCCAAAACCTCATCACCCACAAAATCACCAATCACCATAAAGGATGCACTATAAAAATCACCCTCACCACCAAAAGAAACCCAACAAATTTTAAAGGAATTCGTGTCAACCGTTGGTCCCTAGTGGCTGTTGGTTCCACCATCAAGGAACCCACACAATCTCTGGGGGGAACAGCACTAGGAGGCACAAAGGTTAATAAACCAGGTATTGGAGGATGTTAGTAAGGGAGATTTGGGTACAGGGGATGATAATGTGGAGATCACTGGCCACAAGGAGGGCTCTCCTACTGTTGTGGTTAAGGCTAGTGGTAGGGTGACTAGGTATTTAGTGAAGAAGAAAGTGGAAGAAGTTCAGGAGGAACAGTCTACTGGTTGTGCTTAGGGAACCAGGAGGAAAAGGGTACCAGCTAAAACCCATCGCGTTTCATAAGGTAAGTCTTTAGAATCTCCCACTACTAGTTCTACGCACTTAAGTGCTAGGGGGATTTTGTCTGGTTGTCATATTGAGGATGGTTATTTTGATTTTTCTACTTTGTCGAAATTTAAGGAGATGATTGAGTAACAGGAATGGATGTCGTTGTTTAAGTGTAATGGTGCTAGTATTACTGGAGTTAAGGATTTGTTTGTGAATCTAAAATAACTACCTAACATGTCTATTAGTTCCAGTGTGAATGATATTGATGTGAATTTGTCTATATCTTCTTTGGCGGCTATGATTAGAATACCCGAGGATGGGTTTAATAAGTACTCTAGTGAGTGGCCTGTGTTATTTAGGGTCACACCATAGGAAATTTATGAGTTTCTATTTKTTGGCAAGATGCCCAAGAAAGCTATTATATTTAAGTATGCCAATCTCAGGGAACCCGTTATGCTAGTTTTGCATTCTTTGTGCAACAAGGTTCTGATTTCAAGAGCGAAAGGTAGGGGAATAGTGCAAATCATGGAGATGGTTCTGATGTATCTCATGATAAAGAAAGTAAAGATTAATCTTCCTGCCTTGATGCTAGATCACATGATGAATTGTTATAATTCATTACACCACTTTCTGCCCTATGGTTTAGTCATTACCCAACTACTTAATAGCAAGAATGTCCCTCTCAATCGGGCAATAGTTTCAGTTACAGTGTTTACCAAAGCTATTCTTAAGCAAAAGGGTCTTGACATCAATACTAATCAGTTGAGGTTCGAAATGGAGGAACCAACAGAGGTGGTGAAGCCGCCACCAAAGAAAAAGAAGAAGGTTGAGGAACCAACAAGTCAGGATGTGGTTTTGTAGAGGTTGGAGAACCAGGAGAGTATGATTGGCAAGATTATGAGTTTGGTTAAGGGTTTTTCAACATCGTTTAGTACTAAGGTGGAGCAAATGGAGAAGGAGTTAGCTGAAACTCCACTGTTGCTTCTTACAGTTCATGATATTAAAGCATAAAAGGCTCTAAGTATTGGTTTTATGCCCCCAAAAGCTCTGGTGTCTATTCTTGTTGTTGCTACAAGTTTGGTGGTTCCAGAAATTGAGGAACCAGTGCATAATGAGGAGAAAAAGTTGCAGGAAGTTGAAGGAGAGCATGCAGAGGATGCTAAGGAGGATGAAGGAGTTGAAGMAGAGTCAAATGATGATGATGAAGCTGAGCATAAGGAGGGGGAGAGGATGAAGAGTACGATGGCGATGAGTKATGTTGTTGTTGCTCCTTTTTCCCCTGCCCCTACTTTTATTCAGAAAATAACTGATTTTGTTGGACTATATTATTCTCACCCAATCAACAAACATCCTTTCTATGTGGATTTAGGTTCTTTTGGTTGAACTTTGTTGGCTTATATGAACTATTAACTTGGCTATGTTATGATCTGTTTGGCTAATCTCTTCTTGCAGCATGATGCTTGAATGTTGGTTGACGCCACGACATGGATGAGCAGATTTAACAATTTGTGCACTTAAATTTTACTTGAGAATGCTTTTTAATAATGCCAAAAAGGGGAAGTAGTTCACAAAGTTGAAGCCTAGAGTCTGCTAGTTTAGTTTGAGTCAAAGTTTTACTTGTACAGTTCTATTTAGGGGAGTTAGTTTATTCTCTGCGAATTTCTGTTTTATAGGAACCATTTAGCTTACCTAACTTGTTTATTTGAGTCTAGAGTCTGCTAGTTATGCTTAAATATATTTGAGTACTTAATTGAGGTTTATTACTTACTAACTTGTTGGTTACTGTAGACACCCAAATGTGTCTCCCCAAATGAGTAATCGATGACGAAACATACCACGTTTTGTGATCGATTCGATTCCGAAAAGACGCAGCTGAACTCGTAGAAATTTCAAAATATSTGAATTCACACTCGAAATCATGAGGCAAAGGTCAATCAAGAGGCCAAAAGAATTTTCTTTAATCATTTTCTATTTTTCGGAATTTTCTGTTAACTGTAAGATTTTTTAAACAACTTGCACTTGTGATTTTCATGAATTTTC